>JAKSZP010004855.1:0-21331 GCA_022478985.1 Massospora cicadina
GTTTGGTGCATGTTGGACAATTACCTGTCCAAGCTTATAAGGATAATGGTTTGACTTTAAATACGGTTGAAATCAGCCAAAAGACCCTGGTTGATTCCTGGTGGAACCCCTTAAATTGGGATAACACATTTACTAATACTTCTTGGGCAAGTAGTACGAGTTTTTGTAAGCTAATTGCTTTAAATATGTAGAGAGAGATTAGGGGGTCCATTGGAGGTTCCTCCTCAGCCCACTTCTAATTTAATTTAAGAACCCGCCACAAACACCCCCTTTTATAGCCTTGGAGGGGGTCTCATAAGGTGTAACTAATTTTCCTCAAGGTGATTGGCTCAAATATATAAAATCTTTGCCTCACGGACATGTGCTACCTATTTCAGTCCCTCCATCAGCTGTTCCATTAAAGCGAGCTGAGATTCAAGAGCTCTAATAGGTTGAACGCCCATATTTCCTAATTAGGATCAAAGCTTGTAAAGAAATTGATGCCTATCGAACTTCAAGCCCCAAGTCATTTTAATACTAAGCAGTGATATTGAAAGAGGGTCCTCTTTTCTTACCCCCATGTCACCAAATAAAAACATTTAAAAATCAATATTTTACTGTTGTTATAAGTTTCCTTTTCCATTATCAAGTGGTCAGAAAACCCGTCTATAAGTTATCTATATCAGCAGTAAAGATTGTAACTTCTCCTGCGATTATTTGTTGAAATTTAGGTGCCAAACGCACCAGCGAGCAGTAAAAAGCCTAAAATACAACAAGTGGTGCTCACTACAAGGGCAGTACTACTAAACACTTTATCAAAATGGAGGGTGTTGGGGTGATTAACCCTTACAACCTCCACGATGCCTCTGAACCCCAGCTAGTTACCCTTAAAAAACAACTAGCAAGCGCTTTATCTAGACTTAAAAAGCTCAAACAGCGCCCTTTTAAATGTCTCTTGAAAGACAAGTCCTTTGGAAAGGGTAGCATTGCTTTGTTCTTATACGTCTATGAAGCAGCCATAGAAGGGGCGACTGACCACCGGATGTTCAAGCACATCCTTCCTCGTTTAAGTCGCCTGTCCCAAGAAATGATGGTCCCTCATATGGACACTCTGCGCACCTGGGTCAAAGTTAAGGAAGCTCTTATAGCTGAATTTGACACCAATCAGAGTCTAACCAGGGAAAAACTGGCCTTTATGCGCTTTAGTATGTTTGAAGGCGAACGAATTACTGCCTTTGATGAGCGATTTTACCTTACTGCACAGAGGTTGTCAATGTCTAACATGTTAAAACTGGATGATGCCATCGCTGCCATGTTAACTGGGTTGGCTCCTCAATCTTCTCTACCTAGGCATATCATTTCAATAGAGCACAACTTCAAAAACATCCACAACATAAAAGAGGCTATGTTAGAGATTGCTGATTTTTATACCTATGCGACCACCAACAAAGCTGTGGTGAAACCCTACGTTCTATCCATTGAGGAGTTTTCGCCTGTAGGGCAATGGACGATAGCTCCAAAGACCTCCATGGGTCCCCTATATCTATCTACCCTGTGAAACCTGCTCCTTCAATGCGACTCAAAGCAGATATCACATCCTACCATAGGTCTGAGAACTTCAAAGTAGCTAATACTGTGCTTCCGCCCCAGCTCATTAAAGCTGCAGTGCCTTCCTCCCAACCAAGATGGTGGTCGCGCGCCATAAGGGTAACCCCTGCAAAAAGGAAGGGCTTGCTGGAAAAACTTATAAACAGAGGATATCTAACCAGCCTCTGTGCCTGACTCCCCTACCTCTATCGCTTCATTATCAATGCTGAGAATACCCCTGAGGACGAATATGAAGGGGTTATGAGGATGTTGGTTACTACATACTAGGAGTACCCGCTGAGAAAGAGGTTCCTGATCGTTTAACTCTACATGAGTAGATGAGACCACCATACCTGAGAACATGTACCTCAGCCAAGTTTTAGGGTGTCCCAAAGTTATTGACACAGCCAACTATGCCAATCAGTTCTTAGCTAACTTGATTTGACCTCTTCAGCAGGTCCATACCATGAAATACATCCTAGAAAAATACTTTTAGACCGCTTGTAAACTAAATCCACCTTCCATCTCAAGGAGGTCTTGGCTCTGTCTCCTAACTTTATAGGAATCCTCGCCAAGGTGGAAGTGGTCATTAAAAAGTCCAGATGATGGACATCCTAGATACTGGCTCCTTAGTTGATGTAATCTCCTCTAAGCTGATAAAAAAGATAAAGCTGGCGCATGACTTGGAGTACCATCAGGAAACTGGAACTGCAGGCTCAAACAACTCCTATGACATTGGGGCATACTCTTCCCTTCCCATTCAAATTGGGCAGCTCATCTTATTGGCCCCAGCAGTGGCATTGGACAACAACACCTTTGATATGCTCATAGGTACCCAGTTTATGATTGAGTATGAGAAAATATCAACATAAAGCAAGGTTTTCTCTCATTACTCTTCTAAAAAGTCCCTTTAATCTTATCCGCTAAAGATCTCAGCAAGGATGAATACTCTTGCCTTGTTGTATACCCCTTTTCCGCTTTGCCTTTACATTATACCACCTATGGGCGAATTAAAAAATTTCCCAATTCAAAGGGTGCCAGGTACGGTATCCCTTTTTCTGCTGCAGACAAGGTCTTGATTAATCCTGGTGAGCAAGGAGTGGTTGACACAAATATCACGCCCAAATCATACACCATTGCTTGTTGCACCTTGTAAGTCTTGAGGGCATTAGCCCCTTGGAGCCTCAGGTTTTGCCTGGGATACTAGACCCAGCCTATCAGAGGCTTATTACTATTCTGTTGAGAAACCTCACTGGCAAGGATAAGGTTGTAAGAAAACATCAGGAGATTGCAGAGACTTATTGGTCCCCATAGAGGACAATGAGCTATCCACTTCATTGGCTTTATGACAGATTTGGGCTTTCCAACGGTAAATTGTGTATGACCTTATCCAATGTCCATATTTTGGAAGAGCTGACACCTGATGAGCTGGAAAAGTTCCATACTCTATTGGAAGGATATAGCGACATATTCTTTAAGTTAAATAATGACTATGGCCATATGAAGGACTGGAGACACTCCATTAATGTGGGTGATGACCATCCTATATAGCCAAACCTTATTGCAAGTCAAAGGTGGAAGGGCAGCAAATGAGGACTGAGCTCAAGCAGTTACTAGGCGTTGGGCTATTAGTGCCCTCGAAAAGCCCTTGGTCTTCCCCCCTTGCTTATCACAAAAAGAAAAACGGAGGTCATTAAATAGTCATGGATTACTGAAAACTAAATAACCTCACAAAAAGGACATTTATCCCATCCCCCGCATTAATGATGCCCTGGCACAACTCTCTGGCACTAACTTCTTCTCCGCCATGGACTTGGCTAGTGTTGAATGGTTGAATGGACCTAGATTGTCGGGTAATTTAATAGGGGAAATAATAATATTAGCTGATGCTAATTTATTATGTATCATATCGAAATTATCAGTTAATAAGGACCAAAAATATCCTAAGTATATCCATACTTGGGATTGTGGCCTAGCAATTTCACTTAATAATATTTGACCATGATGACATGGGCTTGAGGCTTTATTGGTCAAGTCAGACTTAATAATAATAGTTGACTTGATGACTTGGGCATGTGGGATTTGTTAGTCTATGTCAAAATTAGCTTTTAGTGTTGATCAAGCTTTCAACAAAGTCAATTATTAATTAGTGGTGAAAATCACCTTGGTATGTACTACTAAATGCTTGAGAGGAGAATTGGTTCACCTATTTTCAGACGCATCAAAAACGATGTCTTGAGATATTATGAGTTTGACACTGACCCTGAGGATGTGGTAGATTCCCTCAAGTCATAAGGATTGTAGGCCCTCAGATGAACTTATTACGCTTTTCTCTGGCTAAGTGCCTTTGAAAATGAGGCGTCATGGGTAGTATATCTGGTTAACATCGAACCTTATAAAATGTCTCTAAGTTGATACTAATAAAATACATTTGTTTATCACTACAAGTTAATTGTTTAATATACAAACTTTTTGTATTTAATACTTTTCCGTTGTATTAAGGTAATTAATCGCTTGAGATCAGAAGGATCAGGGCAGTAAGCCATTGTTCAAGTAAACAACAAAAGAATATATCTTTGATTA
Organism: Massospora cicadina; assembly: GCA_022478985.1. Lineage (NCBI taxonomy): Eukaryota > Fungi > Entomophthoromycota > Entomophthoromycetes > Entomophthorales > Entomophthoraceae > Massospora > Massospora cicadina. The sequence goes on from JAKSZP010004855.1 coordinate 4,150, forward strand.
TTATTTCCAAGGAGTTTATATCTGAACTTTTGTCACCGTCTGGTCTATTGTCTTTATACAATAGACGCTCAAAACTCCAACTTATCCTAGAAGAAGAACCAGCCCATCAGAATTAGTCCAAAACTTCAACAGCTATCAACTATTGGCAAATATAACTTTCTCCCCAAGACCAGGAGAAATGTGCTCTCATTTGCATTGAAGGTCTTTTCCAACCAACCTGACTTCCTCAAGGGTTGTGCAATTCGCCGCAACTTTCCCGAGATCCATGGACCATATCTTGCAGGACCTGAAGTTAAGTTGCATCATCGTCTATCTTAAAGACATCATGGTGTTTTAAAGAACTTTAACAAACGTCTGACTCACTTGAAGGAAGTGTTTTAATGTTTAGAGAATCCACATTAAATTAAAGCCATCCAAGTGCACTTTTTTCCAGAGGATGCTAAATTTCCATGGACAAGCCATTTCCCAAGGAGGAATCCAAACATTACAGGAAAAGGTTGAGGCCATATCAAAAATGCCTTCCCTTAAGAATCTACGAGATATTCAGGTAATACTGGGCATGATGGGGTATTACCATCGGTTCATCCCAAAGTTTGCTCAGCTCAGAGAGCCCCTTGTCCGCCTATTGACGAAGAACACTCCTTTCCATTGGGATGAGGAACAGAAGGCCGCCTTTAAGACCTTAAAGCAACTGCTACAACAACGGCCTATCCTGCGGCACCCAGACTATAGTAAATATTTCATCTTATTTACTAGCACATCATATTATGCTGTAAGGGCAATCTTGGCTCAACTTGATAAACAACGGGGTAGATCATCCCATATCATACTTTAGCAAGATGCTGTTCAAAGCGGAGCGCAACTATAGTGTTATGGAGAAGGAGTGTCTTGCCATCCTGTTAGTTGTGAAACACTACCTTCTTTTCCTGTATGGAACTACCTTCATGGTGGTTACAGACCACGCTTTTCTGAAATGGTTACAGAACATGAAGGATCCTACTGGCCAGTTAGCATGCTGGGCTCTAAAGCTCCAGCATTATGATATAAAGTTTGAACACCATTCTGGAACACGCCACATGAATGTGGAAGTTTAACTCAGCTGCCAGTCCTTCACTTGGATAATAGTGAGGTAGAGAGGGCATATGAGCTCTTAATGACCCACAATCACTGGGAGGATGAGCCTGTCCAGAAAATGTTATTTTAGCACTCTCACAACACCAAAGTGGAGAGCGGGAAATTGTATAAGCAGGTGGGGACAAAGTGGCTTCCTTACCTTCAGCCCTTTGAGCGCATACCTGCTATCCTGGAAGCTCATTCTACATTAGGTCATGGGGGAGCAAAGAAAACCTTGAGTGGATTAGGGAGCGATACCATTGGGAAGGCATTATGGAAGTTAGAGTTGAAGTTTAGGACGCCTGCCTTACATGTAAAAAGCAGTCTAGTTTTAAGACTAGATATCTTAATCAACCAACTACCCCCCAAAAACTTTCCATACTATCAGCCTGGACGTGATAGGTCCCTTCCCACAGACTACCTGTGGAAACAGATATATTTTAGTCAGAATTAACCATTTTATTAAGTGGATCGAAGACATGGCTCACCCCACCCAAATGGCCAAGGCCACTGCCACGTTTTTCTTCGCAACATCTTCTCTTGTCATGAATGTCCCCAAGTACTACTCTGCGACAATGATAAGAACTTTATTTCCAGAGTAGCTAAAACCCTGGCTACCTCCATGGGAGCCCAACAACTCTTCTTGGCTCCATATAATACCTCTACCAATGGGACTGTGGAGAGAGCAAATGGAACCCTGGTTTCAATCCTGCGCAAAATGGCCTCTTTTGATCTACTTCACTGGGACTAATTCCTTCCAAGTTCTCTTATGGCCTACCAGATTAGTTATCACTGGATCCTAAAAATGTCCCTATTCCGCGTTCTTTATGGGCAAGAACCAGGGATACCCGCCCTTTTATCTAAAGACATCTTTTCCTCTAAAGTTGATGAACCTGAGAAAGCCATAAAAATTAGCTCAACGTATCATTCAGCTTCAAACTGAGGCTATGACAAACTTAGCTAAAACAGTTACAAAAGAGAGACAGGCTGCCAATGAGCTTTGGGCTCACCTGCCTTCATTCAAAGTGTCTGACCTGATCCTGTACTACCATAACTGCACCACTCCTAGAAGCGGCAAGCTTGGATCTATTTGAGAGGGTCCCTTCACTGTCACTTAAATAGAGGTGATAAATATTCTATAAAATCTTTGGCTACAGGTATTACCATAAATAAAGTTCAAGGACGATTCTTACGCCCCTATTCTTCCCTCAACATTCTTGAAGGGGTAATGTCGGACAATTTCCTGTCTGATTAAGGGAAAAGAATATTTGGGTGCCAATAGTACCAATGATGTGGGAGTCTGCCCCCGCGCCAACTCTAATTTGGTGCATGTCAGACAATTATCTGTCCAAGATTATATGGATAATGATTTGAATTTTTAAATTTTTAAATTTTAAATTTATTGCGGGGAAGGCTGACCATGGGACGGACACTTCCGAATATGACTCATGAAAGACAAACTTAGTACCAGGGGAGGCACCCCAGAGAAGCGATGCTATCTCTTGTTGCCAGTGGGAACGCCACTTATGGGGAGGGAGAGGGAACGTGTGAAGGGGACGTAGCCACTATTGAGCACGTGTGGAGGAAGGGGTCTGATTTGATGAACCAGACTGGGAACCAGGAGGAGACCAGCTGTTGGTGACGCGGTGGGAGGTATCCAAATATCCACGCTTGAAAGTGGTCCACCAAATGAGACCGGAATCTGTGGACAGCTTCTGGGAGGGTGGGGATGGAGCCAGCGATGTCATCCAAGACAATCGTGTGGATAGTCCACATGGCGATTGTACCACCAGAGCACGGAGGGAGGGTGGAAGGGGGGAGGCCATTGATAAAGCAAACATATCTCTTGACAGACTGAAGGGATGCGTTTGATCCTGGCCCAGCAGACGTTGAACTTCACGCCATATCACTTTAGAGGTGGAGCACTTCTCCAGGCGGTGGAACAGCGTCCCATACTGGCCACACACGACACAGGATGAGTGTAAAGCATTAGAGCGCTTAGCTGTATGATACACTCGCCTCAGGCAGCGCCACACATGGGAGCGGACTTGAGGCTGCAACAGAGGATGGTGTGCGTATTTCCAGATAGTCTTTTGGGTCTCAGTGGAATAAGGGATGTCCATCATGTTCAGGTAGTCCACCCTGGATAGGACATGGGGTCGATTGGGGATCACGCCATCATGGATGGGTAGCCCCTGTACCTCTTGTGTGAACTGAGGAGAGGGCGGCCTCTTCGGGTTGTATGTCCACTAATACAAATTCTCCACTCTGCGCTTCGCATGGAGAGTAGGATTCATTTGTAGTGGGTTTTAGTCCCGTGGGGACCTGTGGCCGATGTGTGTGATGCGAGGAATTTCATCAGGGAGTGGGGGTTTGATGGATTGTTGAGGCCCAAGGCTCGGGAGAAGTTGGAGTGGGCTGCGCGGGACCAGTGTTGGGATGGGAGTGTAGGAGCAGTGATGGCCGCAATCCAGGTGCCCAGGATCTTGGCAGCATGGGCTTTGAAGTCAAGCAGGCCCATGCCACCTTGATGATGAGGGACAAACATGACCTCTATCTGTACTGGTGGAGGGCGGCCTGACCAAAGCCATCCTTGCAGCAAAGCATACAGGGATTTGAAGAAGCTTGGGGAGAAGGGGATGGCGTGGGCTCTGAACCAGACTTTGGATAGGAGCATAGAGTTGGAAAGAACAACCCTGCCAGTGAGGGTAGTAGGGTGGGCTCTGAGAGAGGCGATTCGTTTTGTCACGTTGTCCAGTATACGGCACTCCATTACTGCTGACGCATATCCGCCTGCCTCCATCCACACGCCCAGATGGCGCACCGGTCCTATGGTAGGACGTGGCACAAAGGGGAGCACCAGTGGAACGGTGTGTGTTGAGTTAGTAAGGCGTGGACGTGGGCGAGCAGATGGGCCAGGTTGGGAACTAATTGCTGGGGCCCAGCAGTTCTGAAACTGACCAAGGAGGATGATTTCGGTTTTGGAGGCGTTCAGTGCCGCGTTGCTTACCCGGGAATATTCCTGGATGAGGGCTTCAAGCGTGCATGCATCTTTGTTATTAGACACCCCCACCACACAATCATCTGCAAATGCCATCATCTTGACTGGGGTTTGGCCTGGCACATGGACCCCAGTGAGTTGGGCATTCACATTTCGCAGTAGTGGGTCAAGGCTGAAGTTGTATAAGAGTGGGATGAGGGGGCCCCCTTGTCGCAAGCCCCTTTGAGGGCAGACTACTTCCGTTAGGAAGCCTGGGCCACGCACTGCCATTGTCGCAGATTCCATGAGCAGCATTACCCAGTTTATGAAGCGGGGGGGGGTAGGCGGAATTGATGGAGGCAGGCCCTTAGGTATTCCCAGTTTACTCTATCATAGGCCTTTTGTTGGTCCAAGAATACCAGTGCCCCAGAGGCTGTGGACTGATATGCATTAGCCACGGAGTGCACGTTATCCCAAATCGACCTTCTGGGGATGAAACTGAATTGTTCTGGGGAGATGGTGGCAGATGTTACAGTCCCTAAACGGTTAGCCATGATTTTTGTTAAAATTTTGGTGTCTGTGTTTGTTAGAGAAATGGGGCGCCAGTTGGCTAAGTCAAGCTTATCCCCTTTCTTGAAGAGTGTGACAGTAAAGGCCTCATGTCCTCCTGGTAGGAGGCACGTTTCCAGCAGGCTTTGGTTAAGTGAGGCTAGCAGCAATGGGGATATATATTTGAAATATTTTTTGTAGAACTCATATGGAATGGCATCTGGGCCTGGGCATTTTTGGTTTGGCGCACCGCGAATGGCTGTCCATAATTCGTTTGGAGTAATTAAATTCATTATTTCTGGGTATTGGAAAATGGTGCGGATATGAGCTCAGTTGAGAAATTCTGCCATTTTGGCTGGCTGAATTGGTTTGGCTCGGTATAACTTGGAGTAATATTTTTGTGTTTTGATTGCCACTTTGGCTGGTGTGTCCGCAATGGAATTATCCGATCTTTGCACCTGTGTGCAGGCCACGCTCTGGCGTGGTGCGAAATTTTTTTAAATGAAATATGTGGTGCAATTGTTGCCTTTAGTGTTGCGTGCGGCCCTGTATTGGACACAAACCCAATGTTTGTGTTGCCTTTCGAGTGCATTGAGGTGGGCGGCTGCCTCCACCCACTTCTGGCCCCATGCAGTGCTGATAATGATTTGACTTCTAATATGGATAAGATCGGCCAAAAGAACCTGGCTGATTCCTGGTGGAACCCCTCAAACTGGGTAACAATTTTACTAATACTTCTTGGGCAAATAATACAATTTTTGGGTAAGCAAATTTCACCAACTATTTGGTGAGACCAGGGTATTCCATCAGAGGTTCCTTCTTCATCCCATTTCTAATCTAATTAAACGCCTACGCTGTAAACACCACTTTTATAGCCTTGGAGGGGGTCTCACAAGGTGCAACTAAGATCCCTCAAGGTGATTGGCTCAAATATATAAAACCTTTGCCTCATGGACATGCCCTACCTATTCTTGACCCTCCATCAGTCATGTGTGGATTTTGGCTTGGAAAAAGGCTTGCTGGTGCGTTTTGCCTTGAATCCAACAATGTATATTAGGGGCTTTTTTTGTACCACTGATATAAAAATAATAGATAACTAATAAATTTAAAAAAGTTTAATTTATAGTTTTTATTAGGCGCTGCACTGGGTTAAAAGAGAGAATACACTTAATATGCTAAAAGTATTTAAATGATTGAGGCTCAACATTTGGATAGCGTAGTGTGAAATTCCAAGGATTGCTCGCATGTTTATTATTATCCTGCACATCTATTCAGGTCAAAGTTCCAGTGATTGATCCTTGATAGTGCCTGTAGTTTATGGTATTTGGACCATTCAAAAACTCACTAGGCCTACAATAATCGCCCCACCTCTTCCAGCTGATTTTGGGTGTAATTTTCCCTTCATGTTCAGGAACTTCTTCTGAGGCAGGTAGATATACAAGCTGTGGATTTAGCGCATCCAGCTTGTTGGCACTTTTCTCCAAAGAAAGGATATGATGAGAAAACAGGAAAGAAATGATATAAATATAACCTTTATTATAAGCTATTTATTAGATAATCTGTCATTAGGCCAGGCGCTGGTATTTATACCTCTAGGGCATCTCCTGGCCACACGTGAGCACAGAATTTCAACGGATATCTTACCACCTCAGTTTGGCCCTTGAACTGATATGGCTGAAACCTTTTCTTAGCTTTGTTGGTGGCAAAAACTCTCAAAATCAGGAGGATTTCAGGCAAAAAATTGTGATAGAAGCATGCAAAATTCTCTTATGATCTTCTTGGTTTTGAGTTTCATCATAATGCTGATGATATACACCTTTTGTGAAATCCTTACCTCGATTAAAGTAAATGATGTACCCCTATTTGGGACGTCATCAGGCCTCTCCATAAATAGCATTAGGTAATCCCTTTTGGGCAGTCCATTGCAAGTGCTAGCATGCTGATTACGCAGATTGGAATACAAATTTCACCCTAGAGTGGAAAATTGATTACATTTTTTGTTCATCTGATGGTCTATGGGATTTTTTGATGTTAACTTCAGGTCAGTCCTAAACAATTTTGTATACAAGTTGTTGATTGGGATTTTGATAATTGGGACCAATTGCTGAGATTTGATGCATAGGAAATCGGCCATAATATGCGAGCATATTTGGCTCAAGCACTTTGATAAAGTACTTGATCAAATTGACACTTAGATATTTAGCCCATTTATATAATTGCAATAGGCTTTGAGGTGAGAATATAGATGTTAGCTCAAGCTTTGAAAGGGTAATCAGCCCGATCTAATGGTTGTTGAAGGTTTATTTTTGAGTCAATCACCAGAATCTGACACTTAGGAATTTCAAAATTAAGTAATATGGGATTTTAGCCTATAAAAACTTAAGAATTGTGCTTCACTATGGCTGAATGACTGATGGGGAGTTAATTGTTGGCAATATGTACTTGTGGGGTAATGATTTGAAGAATATCAGCCAATCCCCTTTAGCAAATTTTATTGCACCCTGGAGGCCCCACCAAGCTTATAAAAGGGGGTGGCCCCCGCTTTGGTGCTGGCTTTGAACTAGTAGTGACCAGAGGAGTGACCTTCAATGGACTCCACAGGTTTACCCATAGAGTTGGGGAAATTTGACTTCCCAACTTGGTGCTATTTGCCCATTAGTATTCATAATAGTGCTGCCCTGATTCACAGGGTTCCACCGAGAATCAGCCAAGGTCTTTTGGCCAATAAAATCGTTATTTATATTTAAATTAATCTCATTATCCTCAAGGACTAGTAAACGTCCAACATTTCCCCTTTTCAGCCAATTTTTCCCCAAAACATTCTTATTTTGAAGCCTAGAGGGCAAATGTCCAACAGGCCATTTTATTAAAGTGAGATGATATTTGAGAGTTCTGATAGGTAGAACTCCCATATTTTTTAGTTTGGCTTGAAGCCAATTAATAAAATTGATGCCTAATGCATCAAGCCTTGAGTCAATTTTAAAATACTAAGCAGTGAGATTATAAGAGGTTTCTCTTTTCTTACCCCTCATCACCAAATAAAAAACATGTTAAAATAAATTTAACACTGTTGTTATAAGGTTCCCTTTTTATTATCAAGTGACGGAAAACCCCTGTAAAGTATCTAAATCAGAAGTAGATATTGTAACTTCTCCTACAATTATTTATTGGAATACTGGTGCTAAACGCACCAGTGAGCAGTAAAAATCCTAAAATCCAATAGTCTCATCAAATTTACGCCCAGCTTCTTTGATTGTATGAAGCCACATCAAACCATGGTAGAGACAATTTTGAGGCCATTTTGGACAACTTCCAGGAGATCAACGAAATTCAACGTCACTTGGCCCAGATTGTCACGGGAGTTATCTGATACTTACAAGGAATTCTTTCTCAGCAAATGATCCATGCAGCTATTAACATGGACCAGTGAGTGGATAGCACTTTGTATAATCTCAATAACCAAATCTCCAAGACTCGCCAAACCACTGATTTCCAGATTGCTGCCTTAGACGCACGGATTCAGCAGTTGAGCAATCAAATCACTATGCTGCCAATACAGGAAGTTACCATCTAAAAAGGATCTCCTGGAGAAACTTGACCTAGTGGGAAGTAAAGAGAACAATACTCTTTGGGCTTGAAGGTCCTCATGGCCCTCCTGGATCCTCTCCACCTGTTGGGCCTTCGTTTGATAAAAACCATAAAAACCATATTAAGACTTTTGAGTGATAACTAGTACTATTGGCCAAGGAGAGGAGATGACTATTGAAGGTAATAATCTTGATGCAGATCTAACCTTTGTCTTCTTGTAAAACAAGTATGCAAAAATGGCCGTAACTGGTTCTAACCTTATCAACTCACAGAATCAAGTGAACCGCCAGCTTAATGGATAGATGCTAAGCTTCAAACAATTGAGGCATAACAAGATACCCTCTCCACTCAATTATCCCTTCAATCTGCCAAGAAGAAAAACTACGTCAACTTCTAGATATTAAGGCTTCACTTAAGCATGTCAATGACTGTTACACTGCTCTCCAAGATGATATGGATGAGTTATACTGCCAATTTGACAAGACTATTCCTCATACTGACCTAGGTACCGCAAAACCCACTGAATCCAAGCGACCACCTTTTCTGGATATCCATGTCCTCTTTGAACCTGTTAAAACTAAACTCAGCTTTGGGGAGAAGTACGTGCTCAGGACTGAAACCATTAAGTTCTAACTCTTTATGTATGAAGGTGCAATGTAATCTTATACAGATCGTTAGAAATGTCAACACATCCAAATCTGTCTGGAGGTAAAGCTTAGGAAATCATGATGCCATACTTCAAGATGTGTATCGCATGGGCAGCTAAAAAGATGCACTTATTAAAGTATTTGGAAGTAACCTCTCCCTTTTTAACCGTATACATGATTTTATGTGAATTTAAATAAGACGTGGGGAAACCAACATAGAATGTGCCATTAAAAATTTATCATGAAGCTCAGGCACTTGAATCCTGTGATTGAACTAATGAAGATGACGCCATCGCTGCCATCCTCTCAGCATACCAGCACAGTACCAATCTTGTGATCTACTTCCAAAATGCAAAGAATATGTATAAGTCTATCCTCAATATCAAGGAATCTATTATGGATTTAGTGGAGCTTGAAGTATGTCAGATATCTACTAAAGGGAGCTGACTTCACATTCATGCAGTTGGACAATTTCAGAGATCTAACCACGTCATGGCCCTTTTTCTTATTGTGGAATTTTTGGCCATAAGAAAGCTCTGCTGGAAAAAACAGGCTGATAATATGGGAAAATTAGAGACAGCTTAGGGCGTGAGGCTCCCTCTGCTGATGATGACAAGCCTCAATCTCAATCTACTGCTGCTACACGTGCTGAATGTTACATGATATACAGACCTGACTAATTGGAAGTTCCAGAATTTCTGATTTTATAAAAAATTTAACTTTCTACTATGCCCTTTTGGGACCTCTTTATCCAGGAAATTCAAATTACTAAATCTCTCACTTTAGTACCAAAGTCACTCAAGTAGAAGTAGTTATTCATAAAGTAAAATTTTGGCCACAGTCAATACTGGATCTCCAATTAACGCGATATCTTCCTGACTAGTAAAATGAATAAAAATCGCTCCAGATCAGAACCACTCTTTAGATTATAGGACCATGGACCACATCAGACTCGCTCTCTGGGCGCCTACTCACCTATTACTTTAATTTGGATCTCTGTTGGTGACAGCCCAAAATATTGTGATAGAGTACAATGGATGTGACCTTCTCATAGGCACACAATAATTGCCTTGAGTTAGATACCCAAATAAGTTATAAGGATTTACATTTTCTATTTTGGGATATCACATCACCCTAGTCATATAAGGATATCCTTAAGGAAAAAGGGAAGAGAAAGCCTAGGAGTTGCTTACTTGAACACCCAAATCGCATCAAATGGCTAGAAAACCTAGTAGTTGGACCAAAGGCCAAATTACCACCTTCCAGTGCAGAAGCTCAGGAAGGGATGTTTGTGTATACATTTAGCCGCATAACCAGACCTCCATGAATATCAGATTCTAGTGGACACTGGGCTCCAAATTACCATTCCGCTAGTTCATCTACTGGAGACTTGTAGGGATCCTAATCTGACTGTCAAGATTTTAACCAGATGGATCCTCCCAATAGTATCAGAATTAGGGGTGTCAGTTAGTCGGGCGTGATTTCCAGCTAATCGCCTAGTTTGATTCTTTATGTTATAATTATTAATTGAGTTTAGATTTTCCAGAATCTGCGTTTGCTGCCAAAATGCCAATTCAAAGATCATTGTGGGAGTTTCCAGTGGAAAGCCAATGAATCCATTATGAATTATTCAAAAATGGCTCTACTGACTAATTCAGAGAACTGGTGAATCATGCTGAAAAATTTTAATGTTTTATTTTTATTTAATAAATTGTATAAAAATGACCAGAAACTTATGCAAAGGATGGATCAAATTAATCTTGAATTCTGTGATCAGATGGGCGGATTAGGAGGAAATCGCTATGATGAATGAAGTGACGATCTGATAGAGTTCCACTAAATGGCTGAGGGGTTTCAGAGGCGCAGTAGCCAAGGTATAAATAGTTATTCATTCCCTCCAAATAAACAACTCTCTTTCGCCCATTTAATTTTAGTTATTAGTAGTTTTTCAGCTAGGGTAAGAGTAAATGGAATTGGAAATCCCTGACATTGGCGCAAGGTGATGCGCCTGGAGTGGCCGGTGCTGCAAGCTCCAATACCAGCCCTGAGGAGGAACAGGCGAAAACCTGGCCAACTGGCAACCAACAATGGCACTGTTGGCTGCCAACCCTGCGAGGGTGCAGCGTGGGAGTGCCTTGGCCACCCAGGATGGGGGCAGGATTCGCCGGGGCATGCCCAGATGGGTTGGCAAAGGGTTGGAATGGTGGGGCAGCATGGGTGTTTTGGCTGCCCAGGATGGGGCAGGACTTCCCAGGGAACATCACAGGCCCTGGGGCTAAGGTGAAGTCGTCTGCTGTGTTGGTGGGTTGAATGCAGACTCCAATGGGGTTGGTACACCTATGAAGGCAAAACGGAAAAGGGCCAATCAGTCTTCATACTGGTTGACCTGGCACACTAGCGGAGCCCACAGTCGATTTTGTGACACTGGCTATTTGGGAACCTCTCACCTGCCATGGGGTTTTGGATCCATCTTACTGGGGACCTTTAACTATTTTAATGGCTAACTTTACTGATCAACCGATGCAGAAAACTGAAAACGACCTGTTGCATATGTCAGAATTCTACCCTCTGATCAAGTTGAGTCCACCATGGGTTTGTAATGTTGCTTGATTTAGGAAGTGATGAAGGTACTACAATAGCCTGAGTTAAAGTAGAGATAGGCGAAACCCTCTCCTCTAAGAAATAACAACAGGCGGATGCTTTGATCAAAAAGTACGCTGATATTTTTTCCGCAGGGCCAGACAATTTGGGAATGATGAAGGGGGTGCAGCACATGGTGCTTACTGGCGATGACCCTCTGATATGCACTTGACCCTACCAAAAGTCTAAAGTTGAAGAATCCCAGGTTACAAAAGAACTAAAGCAACTCCTGGACGGTGTACTTATGAAACTGTCACAAAGTCCCTGGGCCTCATTGTTGCTGCTTTTAAGAAAAAAGGATGGAGGGCATCAGGTGGTAATAAATAACAACTGGCTTTACGCTACATTTAAAAAGACAGAACCCACTACTCCAAAACAATGATCAATGACTCTTAGCTGAATCTCAGTTTTTCTCAGCAATGGATCTCGCCAGTGGGTATAAGAAGATTGAGCTTGCGCCAGATGATAGCGAGAAATGCGCCCTTATAGAGAGTGAAGGATTATATGACCCACTTCATGCCTCAAGGGCTATACAATGTCCTGGCATCGTTTCAGAGGGCGATAGACTGCCTACTGGGAGATATGATATTTTCATGTGTACTGGTTTATTTAGATGATGTGATAGTATTCTCCTGTACTTTTGATCAACATGTAGCCCATCTAAAGGAGGTGTTCAAACGACTTTGCTATGATTCAATGGAGTTGAATCTCGCCAAATATCAGTTTTTACAGAATGAAATGGAATTCCATGAGCATAAGGTTACCTGAGAGTGAATCTCACCACTACCCAACAAAGTGCTCGCTATCAAAAATATGACTTGACTGAGCAGTTTATGTGATGACAGATCTTACTCATAATGGTTAGTTATTATTGAAAATCTATTCCTCATTTTGCTGAACTTTCTGAACTGCTAACCTATTTGATTCAAAAAAAGTCCCATTTCATGGGATGAAAACCCAAAAGTAGGACTTGATTCTCTAAAGAAGGCTCTTGCTACCGCTCCTGTATTGGTGCACCCTGAGTTTGACAAACCTTTCATCCTTTTTACTGATGCTAGTGAAGTGGCTGTGGGGCCATTCTGGTTCAACTTTATGTAAATCAAGTTGACCACCCTATAGCAAACTTCAGTAAGGATTTAGCTTGGGCTGAAAGAAACTACAGCATAACAAACGCAATTCTGGCTGTCCTGCTAGCCATCAAAAACTTTTTATCTTTTCCTATATGGGAACCATTTTACCATAGTGTTAGACCATCGCTCCATATGGTGGCTACAACAAATGAATGATCCAGACAGACGATTGACCTATTTGGCACTTGAACTTCAGAATTATGATTTTTCAATTGTCCACCATGACAGAATGGTGCATCAAAACGCTGACGAATTATCCCAGCTACCCATACTGACACTCTGCTTCAGAAGAAGGTTAAATCTACAAACTCATTAGAAACCTGAGGAGTGGAGTCAAGAACCTCCAGTGATCCAGCAGCAACTGAAGAAAATGGCTGAGAAGACTTGAATTGAGAAAGAACTGTTGTATAAACAAACTTTATTATCTTGGATGCCTTATGTCTACTAATCAGCCAGAACAAAGTCCGCTTTGGAGGCAAATATGACCGTGGGCCATGGAGCAGTAAGGAAGACCCATTAATGGCCGAAGAAATGTTACTGGGATGAAATTATTGAGACTATTCAAGAATTCATCATTACCTGCTTCACATGCGCTAACCAGAAGCCTCCAAATCTGATATATCAACACCAGATTGCGCATCCCACAGCCCCATTCACCATGTTAGTATTGATGTTATTGGCCCCTTACCTATGGCGATGTCTGACCATTGCTACATCTTCTTAGCAGTTAACCACTTTACAAAATTGGGTGGAGGCCATCTCCATTGCCTCGCCTAACTCTAAAGAAAACTCATCCTTCTTACTAAAACAGGTCTTCACTTGCCACGGTAATCCCAAGTGATGCTATCTGATAATGGTACATCCTCCTTTCTCAATTGAACTCCAATCTCAATTTTCAGATGGGCACCAATCACTCTTTTAAGGCACCCTACCATCCTACTACCTATGGGGCTGTAGAGTAAGCAAATGGTATGCTAGTCGCCATCCTCCAAAAGATGGCTCAATCCAACCCTTCACACTGTAATGAATACCTGCCAGCGGCTTTACTAGAATGCTGTTACCATAAAATTATCAGATGTCATCTTTTTGAGTCCTTTACGGATAAGAGCCAATTCTGTCCTCAAGTTTACAGCCCATATTAGAAACCTCTATTCCTGACACCGTCATTCTTGCAATGTGAAGGCTGGTCAATGAATTGTTTAGGTTACAAGCTTTAGCCGCTAAGTCCATGGGACTATAACCAGACGAGAAGCTGAATGAAGCGATGCCAAGAAACCAAATTTTTCCCAAATATCAATTAGGAAACCATGTCCTGTTCTACCATCACTGACCTGGATGATGGGTCTACAAACTTGGCATGCTATGGTCAGTCCTTTAGCAAGTGATCTAATGATGAGGAATGGAATAATCAACTGCCTCTGTCAAATTGGACTCTACCATGATTCAAGTTCATGCCAGATTTCTCTATAGTTATTTTCCTCCTCAGCAAGATCTTGAGGGGGCATTATCAAAAACAGTGGGAATCACGATAATTAAATGAGTTTTAAATTTATACTGGTTTGCAACATGACCTATGGAGCTCTTTCAATTTAAGAGATATTAAAATCAATAAGATTATTGATCTCCCAAAAGAACGTTTTGAAATCCCAAACCTTTCCTGAATCCGTCAATTTATCTGACAAAGGCGCTGATTCCCTTGACAAAGATTTTGCCTTTCAGGGGCCACCAGAAACCGCTGCTGCAACCAAGAAGGACTGAGTATGCCAAAAGCCTTTGCATTCTGCCACGCTGATCAATAGATCTCCAAACTTGACTCAATTTCAACTCTCTCACAAGGTCTATCCTAGGCAATCCCAAATCTCGCGTGGTTTATAAATATCTTTTATTCTGATCAAAGAAAAGATACCTTAAGCTTTGCCTAGTCTTATTACTGGAGATTTTTTCCTGTACTCATATAGAGATCCTGCCTGTTCAAAGCAGACAGAGATTGCCTCAATGATGCATTCTCATTGAGAGACTGCCTTAGGGACAAAAAGCCCTAAAAGATCACAACTGAAGCTACACTAAACTAATAATTGAGTAGCCTTCAAAAGTCCTGACCTTCAAAGAAAGCAACAAATCCTGAAGCCAGGATTTAAGTTATATAATAAGGTCTCTTGCTACAACATTATATGTCCAGGTAATGCATTAAAAAGCCGATATCTTATTAGGGATCATCTATGTTTAAACAATGCTATTAGATAACTTCCCATGAAATTATTGTCTTCACCATAGCTGCTATCTATCTAGTGTGTAAATTAATGACACGAATACTATGGTATGATTTATAAAATTCAGGTTGACTTAAGTGACTTTTGATGTGACTTTCTTAAGAGCCATTTTAATAGAATTTTTTTTTGTGTTGCTCGCTGATGCTAATCTCCAGAGTAACCTGAGGTACAACACTTTCTTTATGCTTAGTAATATGAAAATTATTTTATAATAGTTCAACGGACAACCAATTAAGACCAAGAAGTTAGAACTTGTCTTTTTTGACCATTTTTTGGTAAAGAAATTATTGAACAAGACTGTTAGAATTCTCTCATTCTTGGATTGAAAAGTACATTTTACTTAATGAGCTTATTTACTAGATTGATATGATACAATGTCTCTTAAACTCATCATATAGCTTCATAAAATATAAGATTAATTTAATTAATAGTTATTCTTTATGATCACCTCCCAATGTATGTCTAATTTTGTTGGTATGCTGCATCACATAAAGTGTCATTAGTTTAAAAGCGTTTGAATTTTGATCCAAAAATTGGTCCTGTAACTCACGTAAATAATTCATATTGAAACATTGCTCTACATTGGGTTGGGACCATCTAGTACTAAAAAAAAGAAACATTGCTCTACATGAATTATTGCCTTTTTAATTGCAGACAAATAGGTTGAGGCTACTAAATTTTTGCATGATGTGAGAATCTTCAATGTCACTAAGTCTCCAACTTTTTGTTTGTCATATGTAATAAATATATGAGGTTTTGATGGTAAACTGAGGGATTTTTGATAAATTTTAGGAATTTTGGATGTCATTACCACTAAGAAAAACTATCAAGAGATCCTGTTTAGATGAGCAATTTCTTATTAATTTTGAAAGAGCAAATTTATAGATACCTACAAATTATATTATATGATAGTCAATTGAAGGGTTGTTAGTCTAGTGAGGTATTCACGCTATCATCTATTTGCAGATTTATATCAGCATCTAGCTTATGAATGACTAGGCTCATTACATCCTTTTTTGGATTGTTACCATATAATATTACTTTTTGAGATCTAGTGGCTAGTATGCTAACTACGGATTATCTAATATCCTATAAAAACTTATTCCTAATTTAAGTCTTTAGTGTACATATAAGACTTTAATTTACACTAATTAGAAAATAGTATTTATTAAGTTTATAGGAATGTAAAAAGCATATCTTATACTGCATATATATGGTTGTTTGTAGTATACTTACAATATATAATTTAGACTTGATATCATAATAAATTAATTAGCAACAATTAGTATTGAACAAATTACTTATATGCACGCCTTAGCTTGTTACAAATTTATTCTATCTTTTATTAGTCAAATATTACAATATTAGAGCTTACCATATGATTTTGTTATTTTAGCAATGACTTGTGAACAGTTTTTACAAAACCCCCTATTTTTAAATGAAAACTTAAAACCATAATGATTTTATAAACCTTCTAAGAAAGATATCAATTATATATCTATCAAATATAACTAGTAACTTTCAACTCAGCTATAAGATCAAACATAAATTTTATAGAAACAATAGATGGTAAAAATCAAGAAGCTTTATTGTGTCGATAGGTGTAAATTGCCTTTATAAACTTTCATACACATTATACTTAAACATGACTTGTCTATAATTTGTAATGATCAGGCATCCCATGGCCTAATTGACACATGAAAAACCAGAATAAAGAGAGTTACCTCAATCTATTGACAAAAAATAAGCTTTGTTCTTAGGGATGTTTGGTGATGGCAGGTGATGCCCTGCTAGCTGAGGTGCATTCTGAACCCTATACTCAACCTAGCCTGTCAGAAAATTTAGTTTTGACTAAAGCAACAAAGCCTAAGATTAGGTGGATCTGCATAGATTGATCTGCCAGAGAGATTATATCAAATAACTTATAAAGAAGAGTTGAAGAGCCAACGGATTTCTTTTTAGCCAGTCAGTATATCAATGAAAAACTATGAATTAGAAGTCTGGCGCAAAGTTTTAATAATTTTATGATACCATATAAAGAAATTATCTGTTGG
This sequence comes from Massospora cicadina, assembly GCA_022478985.1. Lineage (NCBI taxonomy): Eukaryota > Fungi > Entomophthoromycota > Entomophthoromycetes > Entomophthorales > Entomophthoraceae > Massospora > Massospora cicadina. Next base: position 21,121 of record JAKSZP010004855.1, read on the forward strand.
ATTTGCCAGCGATTAGAAATTCTGGTGAGGAGCTAAGAAAACGTTGGACCCTAAGAGACCTATGCTGATAGGGTGATTGATTAGGTGGCCTGTTTGCACTTGCTAAAAGGTAGATAGCCTGCTAGTATGAGACTAGTAGATTAATATCAGAATACCATGGGTTAGAATAAGACTGTGTCTTAGTGGAAGACTATGTGTTTTAGATAAAGTT
>JAKSZP010004856.1:0-21271 GCA_022478985.1 Massospora cicadina
AAGGCTATATTGGTTGGTATTTTATTATGTGCCTGTATGAGATACTGGCTCACCGGAAGTCATTATGAAACTCTCTACTAGTCTCATATCCGTCATACCAGAAGCAGTGCCTTTGGCATTCTGGTTTGCCATTTAGGTGCTCCAGCACCTAGGCTGGCAGGTCAGTCTAATTCTAGATTTGCTGTTTGCCTGACAGGAGGCATCAGTAGACACAATGAACTCTTTGGAAGAGTTGACATGGTGAAGGATGGACGTGGACAACAGGGTGCACTTCACAGCTTAGAAAGCATCCTCCAAAACGGGGACCACTGAAGCACTTTTGCACCACTAGCCCTATACAAGGGCGCTGCTACCTCAGATAGGTTTGGCGTGAACTTCTTAAGGAACGTACACATCCCCAAAAAACTCCCTCAATTCTTTTACCGAAGTAAGGGGTAGGCCAATCACATATCGCCTTCTCCTTGTGTGGAGTTATCATGTGTCCTTGGTAAAACTTGACGTTGCCAGAAAAGCACCTGGGACTTAAAGAATTCACACTTCTGCTTATCTTCAGCGTAAGGCTAGCTGCCTTTAACCGCTACATCACTTGCCTAAGGCATACTGCATGGGATAACTGATCAGGGGGAAAACACCAGGATATCATCCATGTAAGCAACCGCGCATACCCCTAAAGTCTCCCAACGCTGCATAAATGCGGCGTTGAAAGATAGCAGGGCATTCTTAAGCCCAAAAAGGGCATGACCAAAACTGCAAAGATCCCTTTTCTGGTACAGAAGGCAGTTAAACACTCTTGTCCCTTTAATCCAAATCTGATTGAACGCACTGAGGCAATCCAGATTGGAAAAGATCTTAGCCTTCTCCACATAGTGCGCAATATAAATATCAAAGGGATGGGATGTAGATCTGGCACAGTGACGTTGTTAAGGTTCCCATAGTCCACACATGGGCGCAGAGTAAGGTCAGACTTCGCAACAAAAAGAAGTGGGGAGCATACAGGGGAGGTACGCTGAAAAATCTCACCTTTGGCTAACTGTTCCTTCACCCACACATCCAACGCCTCTTCCTCCCGGACAGTCAGTGGTTAAATGGGGGAAGATATACGCACCAGATCAACAGTGAGCTTGAAGTCACAATCAAACTTGGAGTGCTCAGGGAGTGCGTTGGCGGAGCTGCATCAAAAGAGGATTCCAAACCTTTAAGCAAGAAGGTATAGGGACTTCCACTGAGGGCTTCAGCAAAGGGGCAATGCTAAGGGTGTGAAGGTGGGGCCAGTGGGGAAAGTCACCCTGAGCGTCAGCCTCAGACAAAGGACAACAAGTGTGCGACCATTATTTACTGTTAGGGATAGGATATTCTCTTACAAGTTGGTTCTAACGTCAAACTTCCGCCACCACTCCACACTCAAAATGATGTGGTATAGGAGGTTTTTAATAGCTTGGATGTGATTGGACAAGTGGTATTTTCCAACCTGATAGTCCACTGTCCTAACGACCTTCAGAGTAAGAATACCTTGGGATGCCCCTCCCTTAACCATACCGCCAAGCAAGTAATGCAGCCCAAGGTAGTTGGCAAGGCTCAGGTCCATAAAGTTTTCTGTGGCACCCATATTCACCAGAATAGTGGTGCTGAATTTCCTTAAAGGGGAGGAAAGGATAACAGTCAGTAGAAAATGCCCAGAGTGGTCTTTATTTAAGCTGAAAACGCCAGTAAATCACCACCAAACTCTTCATTTGGCAGTAACATGTCACCCTGGTATGATTTTGAATCAAAGAATGGAGTTGGATAATTGGCCATTCTTAAAACTGAAGCCACATATCACACCATATCTTCAGCAGGGGCATAAACATTTTCATATTGTAGGCGCAGTTCCTTTTCAAATTCCTGAGTGCTGAGAATCATGGAAGATGTCAAATGTAGATTTTCTGGGGTGACTCCATACACATAAATAGGTTCCATATTTGAATCATGTGAGAGAAAATATGTTTCAAAGGTATATATCCAGTTTCTTTATAAAACGAGTTTTTAGATGTGAACGACAATATTCTTTTTAACAGCAAGGAATGCCCGACGTTATCCAAGGCCAACACCCCCAGGGCCATCTGCGCTAATTCCGCCAGCATCATCTAAACGCGCTGTTAAAATAAACCTCATTTAATAAAATTAAAATTGGTAATTTTGGCGGAAAGTTGGGGAATCACAACTTCTGGACCTCAAAACGTCCATATCACCCAGGTATGAGCACAAAGGGTGGATACTTTCCAGTTGGAGGCAACCATAATAATGCTAAGTTGCTTCAATTTTTGGGAAAAGGAGAAAACAGTGGTGTGGCTGATCATAGCCGAGGTCCTCAGCTGGCACCCACTGTTTACACTTTGTAAAAGTCCCACACGGAAAAAGTTTGTTCACATAATTTTAGCTGGTTGGTCGACTAATGTAAGGAGAGTGTCTATAACTCTCCCATTTCCAGTGTGGTGGTGCTCAGGGCACAGAGCAAATTCAAGGAAGCTAGCCATTAATACCAGAGCTACCAGAGCCCAGCAGAGGGTGCTGGAGCAATAATAACTAAAGCATAGAAGTGCAATAAATAACAACCCAAAAGCAATGCGATGCACAAAGGAAAATGGGGTAAACGTCACAGGTTGGAGGGTACCTGGGCGAACCAACGGTGCACGAGGGGATAAGCTCATCATAGTGGAAATGAAATGTTTAATTTAGCATGAGACCTCCTCAAAGGGGTCCGCGCACAGGATCGCTTGAAATATCATTTAATAATAATGGTAAAACAGGAAAACTGTTTATTAGGAAGTCAATCAACAAGGAGTGTTGGTCATAGGAAACAGAATTAAACTATGTCAGGGAAATATTGGGTTTGCTGAAGTGGGCCCAAGCACTGACTCACTAATGGGCAAACACTACCATCCAAATTGGTCAAATATGCCAAAACTGACTTCACTCAAGTATTCAATTGAAGTTGGATCTGACCTGAACGTGTTATTTCATAAATGGAACAGGTTTTTAAACCCTGTTCCTCGTCTAATTGAATGGAACCATCCATGTTATTCAGGTAGACTGTTCGTTTTAACGCCTGGGCCAACGTAAGGGGCTGAGCATTTGGCACCTCACTAGTACCAACCTGGACATATTTAGCTTGTACCCAGCGTTGGTCTAGCGTGTGCCTAAGGTCAGGGAGGGCCTGTAGCTTCACCTTCTGGGCCTCCTGGCGCCCAGCCTTATCCTTATGGTTGGTCCCCACTATGATGTCATTTGACCATGACACCATCTGATTGGGTGTGGTTGGTAGTAGAGCAGCACGGACAAATCTGAAGACTTTTGAATATTTCTTTCCAAAACAGAGATGTGAACTAAAGTCTGCGGTAACTAATTAGCTCCTGGGGCGCCCTATGAAGAAGACACATGAGAAACAAATAGCCTAGCCATCTTCAACGCGGTTATTGTGATGTTACAAGGATTGAATTGGACGGATTTCGTAGACTGGTTCACCACTATCATGATAGCATCACAGCCTTCAGACGCAGGTAGCTTATTAATAAAATCCACTGATAAGGAAGTTCAGGGGCCCTCTTATTTTCAAACAGGTACCAACAGCCCCGCGAGAAGCTGGTGATTTGGCTTTATACTGTTGCAGACCAGGCGCTCCTTACAATACCTTGCAGCCTGTGAGACCAATCCCTTCCAATTATATGTGTGCGAATCAGGTTCAAGGTTTTCGCCTTCCTGTGGTGCCCAAACAGTAACCCCATCATGGTGGTCTTTAATTATTTCCAGGCGTAGTGATCCATCAGGAACCCATATGCATCCCTGAAACTGCACCGTCTAGTCCTTTACATGGTAATCCATGGTTATATCCTATTAATATACTTGCTCTTTTCAAGGACTATAGTATATTCAGCTGACAAGTGCTGTGGAAGGACAACCTTTATGAACATATCATATTCCTTCACGTTCTCCAATAAAGCAATTAATGTAATGCATGCCATGATGGAGGGCTGTTTGGACATAATACCTAGTGGAAACAAAAAAGACTATTGTATAACTCCACCCCCAAGAATCAATACCTAAAGCAGGGTTCTGGTTTAGGGCATCAGCCAAAACATTCTCCTTAAGTTTTTAAAACTCATAAGAGAACGCAAATTGGGACAGAGTCTCATGCCAATGGGGTTTCTGTGGGGTCAGGAAATGATGGGGCAATAACAAGAGGGCACGGTGATCTTTTATAAATGTAAAATGGGTGAGAAGAACCATGAAAATGATGAAGCCAATAGGATAGGGCTTCCTACTACCTCCAGTAGTTCTTTGTCATAAACAGTGTAATTTAACTTGGCTATGGACATTTTCTGTCAAAAATATCCCGTGATGCTCAATTCCATCTTCCCCCTCCTGCAAGAGTGCGGCAGCTATAGCAAAAGTTGGATAACCATTAGCCACTATAAACTCCATCGCAGGGTCCACATAATAAAGGATTGACGTGGATACCAGGGTACACTTTGCTTTCACGGAAAGCATCCTCACAAGCAGAGGACCACTGGAGAACTTTGGACCCACTAGACTTATACAAAGGTGTTGCTATATCATAAAGACAAGTAGTGAACTTAATAAGGAAAGTGCAAGTCCCCCCAAAAAGATCTTCAATTCCTCACTAAATTTGGGTGGGCCACACCCAAATTGCATTATCCTTGTCTGGAGTGATCATGTGGCCTTGGTCAAGTATGATGTTGCCCAGGAAGGTGACATGGGACTTAAAAATCTTACACTTGCTGATTTTCAGCATTAGGTTCACTACCATTAAATTCTCTACCATTTGTCATAGAAGAATTGCATGGGATGCTTGATTGGGGGAGAAAACCAGAATACCATCCCATATAGACCACAGCATATGCCCAGAGGCCCCCCTGTCGTTGGGTCGGGCTCAGCCTGACCCCAAAATTTACCTAGTGTATGAAATCTTGGTTTCCCCCACAAGACCAAAGTTCAATTTGTAAATTGCATACTAAAGGAGGATCAGATTAAGAACGGGGTCATAAGAAAAAATTTTGGGAAAGTTAGATAACTGATCCACTTGCAAACTGGGTCCTGAATCTTCAAAATCTTTTCACTGGGAAAAGAGCTTTTTCAATGATGATCTGGTCATTTCTCAAAAGCCTGGGGCAATTGTGCCTATCAAGTGGGCTTTGCATTGCTAAAAGGGAAAATGATAACGATATCTCAGTTTTGTTTTCAAAAAAAATACTATTAAAAACAATTCCTATTTGCTAGCTTCAGAAAACATATAAAAAGTTTATTTGATTGTCTATAATCAAAATGGAAAAGATAGTAATGAGTGAGCAGCCCATTTTGCCCATTCTCAGCAAATTGTAAAAATATGCTGCTGCTTGGTGCAGCATCGCCAAAGCTTTGATCTGGAAATACATCGCAACATCTAGTAATTTGGGAGGTTCAGGGGTGGAATCCAAAGGGTTGTCAGTCATGTGGGCAGTGATATGCTTATACTTCCCAACCCCTTTTTTGCATCTTTACGCAAACCCACCCGTTACAAGCTCATCTATATGACGTTAAAATAGTAAGTGTATTTTTAAGCCCTTAAAAAAAGACATGAAAATTGGGAAAATACCCCTTTTTGGTGCAGAATGCGGGGAGCCATTCCTGCTCCTTTCGAATAATATGATTTAAAGGTCCCAAACAAACCAGTTTGGAGAAGACCTAGCCCTTTTCCCCCTAAACAGTTTGTGACTCCACCAGGATGAGAGTCAGATATGGTACGGGGATTGTTTAAGTTTCCATAGTCCACGCACAGGCGGGGGTACTATCTACTTTTTAGAAGGAAGTGTGGAGAATATCAGAAATTCCCTGAAATTTTCCCCTTTGTAACGCTTTTGCCCACGCAAGGTTTCCCCCTCCCATAAAGTCAAAGTGTAAATGGAGAATAAATGCTCACTAGATCAACAGTGAGTTTGAATTCTGCTAATTAAAAATCTACATGAGTCGAGAAAAACATCCGGGTGAAATATAAAACGAAGATGACAGTCCTTCCAAACAGGAAAGTAAGGGTACCTTCAACGTGAGCTTCAGCAGAGGTGCAGGATGAGCATGTGTGTAGACTTATTAGTTACTGCCTTTAGTTTTTGAGTTTAATGCATAGGCTCTTATGTGCATTGTAATAATAATAATAATTTATATTGTTTTTTAATAAATAATTGGATTGGTGCTAGTATAAAGGCTAACACCCTAGTTGAAATTTTTAGCCAATATGGATTACTTCTGTTTCCAACGCACTCCTCTAGTCTTGAAGATATTGATAGACTGAAGGAACTATTCCTCTACCGCTTCCTTTAAATAGAACTTGATACTAAAACTTAACCTACTTTTAGGTTCAGAGGCTACCAAATACTCTTTTGACGCAGAAGCCCGTGGATATTTATAGCACCAATAGATAGACAAAGGATCAGGAATCCTTCCAAACTCTACTCTCAAGAGTTTATTACATAAAATATAAGAACAGAATAAATGCTAAAGTATTTTATTTTTTTATCTAAAGATATTAGGCGCTTCTATAGAGTAAAAAGTAACAACTTTTTCAGTTGCCTTGGAGAAAAACAAATTCTCTACAAAATTTAACCCTTGATATTAACAACTGAGCTTAACTAGTTCCTTCACCTAACTTAATCTCAGTAGGGTAACCTTTGAGATTTGAAGCCATCTATTAATTTTAAGAAGTGGACCCACTCATTAGGGAGCGTTATCATTAATACTCCCTCAAACTAACAAACGTTAAAAGAAACTTTATTAATGTCAGACAACCGACATTCCAATAAAAGGCTTGGCTTCCATTGATGGTACTTCTAATACCAGCGATGGGATCCACAGTCCACAAGGCATCACCGTTTTGATTATATGCAAATAAGAACCACAGTGGGGATAAATGCAAGAAGTATTGATCAATGAATATCATTCCCCCAAACAACTAGGCTGAGAGCTTTGGGCAGTATTCTTGACCATGCTTCACACATTGAAGTTGAACTTCATTGGTCATCAGGAGGAGACTGTTCACCCATCTGTGATTTTCCTTCAGGGAACACTCATGACACATTTAGACATGTGGATAATAATGAGGGTTGATATTTTGTTTTGTCAGGTTTATCCAAACAGCTCCACATTAAGTCACATCCGCCAAATCAGCGTTCTCATTTTTCACATCAATAAAGAAAATTGGATTGGGTAATGGATCTGTCCCCCTCATCTTGATTTGCATTTGGACTATACTCCAGACTCTATTTGGACATGCACTTGATACTGAAGGGGTGACAATGGTTTCATTGGGTTCAATTTTAGCAGCACCCCTAAGTAGCATCCGCCAAATTAATTGTTTTTCATTATCTTCATGATTGCAGTATATTAGATTGAATGATTGATCATTCCTCTCATCTAGTACTCAAGATATTTGTTCTTCTGAGCAGGGGCATTGTACGAAACTTGTAGGGATGACTAAAAGATTTCTGCGCTGATGGAAGCTATAAATAAATAACCAATATGATGGCCATGATCATCACTTATACAAATGAGTGTGTGCCCTCCATTATTGATGAAGTTCCTTTGGGACATCAGAGTAGGTGAAAAATCTACAAAACTAAAGAAAGCAGTTTTAGGAAATTAAAGGTTTATTAAGATATGATGAAATAACTTAGCACTCTACTATCAGCAGAGCACTGGAGCATTATGTTGAAGAGAAATTGAGGGAGCAGGGTCTATGGAATATTTCCTACAACAGTACGCGCGTTTTTCTCCAAAAATGGGACTTTTGCATCATGACTCAGCTTGCACATTGTGCGTGCCTCATTTGAAGTTCTGCTGCTTAATTATTTTCTTTAGTTTGGGGTTCCAGCATGCTTGTGTATTTCACAATTATACTAGAAAATTTTTCCTTATCCTCAGAGGGTCTTTTCTGGATCAATTTCTATGTTGGCGCCCCTTTCAGGATTTCAGCCTTAATCCAACCAATTATGCCCAGATTTCATTGCAGAGTTTCCCACTTTTTGTAATATAAAACTTTGGCTAAATTGAACTTTGCAGCAAATCATTCTCTTCCGCTCTTGACTTGTTGTAAAATTGAGATGTGGGACCTTGGCAGAAACCCAACGCTCGTCAAGGGTGTGCCCTAAATTTGCTATCTAATCTAATGGCATAGCTTGGTATCGTTCCCCCTTCATTTATGAAGGGGTAAATTGAATAATCAAATTTTTTTGGGTGTAACGGGAATCCTTACAAATAGCTTAAAAAAAATGACCCAATTGTTTAGCAACTTTGCCTAACATTCTGCCATAGTAATCTGATTTTAGGAATCATCCCTCATCAAATTACCTATATAACATTTTTTGGGGGTGATCCCAACAAAACATTAAGTTTAAACAATTTTAAAATTATATACTTTAGTAATCATAGTAATGATTTATCATAAAATAGTCAAGAAAAAGATTGGTATTCAATATATTTAAATTATTTAATTTGTAGGAAAGATGGAAATTTAATCAATAAGATTCCAATTGGTGTAACTTTAGCCATTGGGGAAATTTTACCCTGAGTATTGGCTTCAAACATGGTGATCACTATTTCCTGACCTTTTTTCAGAGAAAACCCCAAGATATTAGCTATGGGTTAGTTTGACAAAAAAGTTGCCCCATACTAACATAAAAAAATTGGGTAAAATTTTTTTTGATTCCCTTTAAAGCGGCAAGTCAAATGGTACTCACCAAATTTGATAAAAACCCCTGACCCTTTAGCATGAGAACATTCTTGGGATTCCAACCATACCACCGGCAAGTAGCCCAACCGGAGAGTTAGGTTTTGGGTTAACAAAGTTTTCAGAGGCCCCTTTATCCACCAAAATAGTCATGATTATTTTCCCTAAAGGGTAATGAAGAGTCACAGACAGCAAAAAAACCAGATTAATAATAATTTATAAAAAAACCAGCAAATCACTAATAAAATTTTTTTTGGCATTATCATGCCCCCAGAATAATTTTTTGCATCAAAAAATATAGGGGGGAAATTGCCCATCTCACCACTGACACATACACAATAACATCCTCTTCAGTTGCAAAAATAGTTGTTTATGGTAAATAAGATTCTCATTCACCTTTTGGGTCCTGAAAATCATGGGGGGTCAAAGGGATTCTCTGAGGTGATATAGTAAACAGAAATGGGTCCACGCCAGAACTGCAAGACTAATAAAACGGTTTTTTAATACATCAGTTGCGTTATAAAACGCATTTACTGGCGTCATTTATACCCCTGTTATTCTATCCAGCTGATTGCTTATCCAAGGCTATCACCACTAGGCTCTTTGTTGATAATTCAGGGAGAGATAAGCGAATGGAAAACCATGTCAGATGGCAATTTACATTAATTATGATGCAAGACCCTCCCAAACCCTCAATAATCCGCCAAAGTGGAGGGGGGGAACGGTTCTGTCCACATTCAGAAAGAAAATCCATAGTTTTGGGCCCTCTAATTTAGGGGGCCCCTGTGGGGGGACATCATCACAACAGAATTGACTGAAAAAATTGATAAAGATTCAGGGGTGGCCCTTTCTTCCTAAAGTTCCACCAAAATTGAAGGAATGGAAAAATAAGAATCCATTATTTCAGTGGCATGAGGTTTTTTTGGGGCCCATTTATAGGCCCGGGTAAACAATTATGCCAAATTACTTAGCACCTTTCCAGTTGGTTCAGGGAAATTACCCCAAAGTGCTTAATTCAGCTGGTCAAAGTTGGCAGGGGGGGATTTCCATATTAAGGGAAATTTAAAAAGGGGGAAAATTTGGAGAAGGGGAAAGACATTTTTTAACATCTGAGAGTGTTGGGGTCTGCCCCGTCAAAAAAAAAATTAAACATTTTTTAAAAAGGGGAGGCCAGCCTGGCGCAAAGCAAAGAACGTGTAGAATGCTTGAGAGGAGTACACGTCCAGTTGGCGCTGCCCCAGGAAATGTTACAATTCCCCACAAATTTTCCCAAAAAAAGCAGTTGTGCGTGAAACAATGCAAAAACCCAGTCAGCTGCCCCAGGTGACAGTGATAAAAAAAATTCCCCCCATGTGAAGGATGAGAATTTTCAAATTCTTACAAAGCTGTTTCCCAAAAAAGAGGGGAAGTAATGGCCTGTTGGATTTATACATCTTCTGGGGAAAGTTTGAGAATCGCACCAACAGGATTATGAAGGTCTAAGACCACCAGGTACAAGAAGGAAGGTGGGCACTTCCCAGAGGGGTATTAAGAACAATTCTGAGATGCACTACTAATATATCAAATAAAAAACTATAATGAGCAATACAGAGACTGTGATGAAGGGCTAGAGCACCCAATTTACACTAAAGGAGAACCACACATGGAAAACTCTATGTACATACTGTAAAAGGTTGGTCAACTAATTTCAGGTAGTGTCTTAACTCTTTTTTTCCCTGAAGGGGGCAGGAATCACATCCACAACAAGAGAACTTGTATCTAGCAACAATGGGAAAAACACCACAAATGGTGCCTTTGTCCAGGACCTAAGGAAAGGGTTATGAAATGGATATATAACTAAGCAGCCTAGAAATACCATAACTTCGTTTGAATCCTAGTGAGAAGTCCAGAACCATTTAAAAATTGGTGTCAGGTGCTTGGGGCCTTTGGGCTGGGGCCAAGTTTCCGGGGGTTCACCAGAATCCATTATTATTTTAGAAAAATAAATGACCCAAGTTGTTAAAAATTTTTCAAAGAGGCCCACAAAGAGGTCTGCAATTAGACCATCTTAAAAAAATAAACATAGCTTTTTATTAAAACCTGTTGACTAACAAAGAAGGTTAGTTTTGAAAAATTTTTATAATGAATTGGGGGAACATAACCTTTAAAAGACTCCCCCAATCTAACCAAGGAGCGCAAACCACCATCCTTTTTTGGGACTATAGATCAGGTATGTCGACTTGGGTGATTGACTGCAATTGGGTTCTGCCAAATTTGCAAAGGAAACCCAAAAGGGTTCCAAAGCATCTTTCTCAAAAATGTAAAGTGCTATTTTTATTTTTTTAATGGGGTACCGCAATGCTGAGGCTGTAATGCTCCTTTTTTCCCTCACGCCAACCAAGGACCAACTTTTGCGTATTTTTCCCCCCTTAACCAGCATTGTTACGGTGTGCTTAAAGTCATACAGGTTCGTCAGCTTGTTTCTCTTGGCCTCTTCATGCTCCTTTTTGTTTTTAAAACCCTGTCCAACCATGTCTTTTAAACCCATCACAATGTCTTTTTCTTTTCAGGTTGACTTTTTAGCCGCCTGTTGAGAATGAACATGGAGACCTGTTTTTTAAAGGGTTTTTTAAAATTTTCCAAAATTTGCACAGAGTTTTCCCGATTTTTTAAGGTAGTATTCTAAAGATTGGAAACCAGGATCTCTTGGAAGTCTTTGAAAAAAGAACATTTAGGGCAAGGGGGGGGTGAAGTACATATCTCACATACAGGTTATGTACTAGGTCAGAGATCTGGTGATGGGCAGGGGCCCTTGGTTTCAAACCCTTACTTGTCCTGAAAGGATGTATGACCAGTCCATCTTGATAGCTGGAGCCCAGGGCCACTTTACCCATCTCTAAAAGACAGGGTCACCCCTTTCAGGGGGGTTGACCAAGGCTTAATTTTTGTTTATGATAGGGAGTTTGATGGGCTATGGTAGCTTTATTGGGTGGTTCAGGTTGGTTCCTCAAGATTGGCTTTTTAAACTAGGGTCAACTCTTTTAAGCTTTCTAAGATCTATTTGAAGGAACCTAACTTTTGGGGAAAATGGGGCCCCTTTCCCCAAAATAAGTATTGCAAACTGTATTTGACTCTCTGAGCGTTAAAAAAAAGCTCCACTTCAAACTTTAAACTTTTTACCATGATGGTTTTTCTCCACAGGCTTTTATCCTTTTAAATTTGAGGTAAAGAGGTGTCTTAAAAAAATTTTAGAATTTTTTAAAATTAAATTCACATGAAAAGATCCTTTATTAATCATCTGTGAATTAAAAGAGCCCCGCCACTTTCAACCAACTTATGGAATGGCGCTTTGAGGTGACTGTCTTGGTATCAGCCAGACCACTAACTCTAATTGAAAGGGTTGGGCCTCACGAGTTTTATCAAAAAATTGCTTGCAATCATTCGTTGATTTTGTCAGCTGTTAATAGCCCTAGAGGTGCCCCATCAAACTTTTAATGAAGTCTTTGCAGCTGGATTATAATGAAAATTCTTTTAATTTGAAGGGGGAATTGTAGCTCGTTAACATATATTGGTAAACTCAAGTGAACACATGTAATGAGCTTTTTATAAGAAAGGCTAAATAAAGATTTGCTACATATTTGACTCAGGAGAAAGTGCATAAATTAAAGATACTGTCCAAAACTGATGGTTCAACTTTTTTGGTCTTAATATTGATGGTGGTATGATGATGATCAGAAGGGTTTGATCTTGTACATGTCTCACATTGCATCCAAAAACTTGAAGTAAACGAGGGCCCCTATCGTGGATTACCTCCTGAGGTGATCAAAAAAAAGAAACATGGGACACAAACGCTGCTATCTCTTCAGCTTTAATAGTTATTAAGCAAAGAATGAAGATAAAATAAATTTATAATGCAATCTACCAATATCATCCCCCGTTATTAATTATGCTTTTTTTAAACCTATAATTAGATTCACTGAGATAAGTAGCATGGCTGTTGATTTTTTTGGGGTTTTGCTTCAGAGGGCTGGTTCTTTTTAGATGTGGAACAAAGTTACGTGCGTCTATTGTATGGTGACAATAGACAAAGGGTGGTATTAAAATTTAAATTAGCCCTTTGGGAGTACTCAAATCTATACCCTGTCATTTATTTGAAATGGCCCCCCCTGATCCTACTGATTCCAAGTAAATATTGACTAATACAAATTAAATTACTAAATCAAAAAATTTATAAGTTTAATTATAAACAAGTCCAGTAGTTGAATGTTTTTTTTTAGTATCAACTTGAGGGGTTTTTTATAGGGTTTGATGTTCACCACATCTTACCCATGACGTCTCAGTTTCAATGGCACTTGGCCCAAAAAAAATGTTTGTAGGGAAAGTCTCAAATACTTTGACTCAGGGCATCATGCTCAGCCTCAGGGTAGTGTAAACACTGTCATCATTATCGAGATGGCATTTCAGATGCATCTGCAAATAGCTGAACCCAAATTTCTCTTTAAATGAAATTGGCAGCACATCCCAAAGGGATTCATATCAAAAATTAGTAATTAATTTGATAAAAAACTTGAACAACATTAGAAACTAATTTTGACATAGACCAACAAAGCCCACTTTCCCCGTGTCATTAAGTCAAGACTTAATTTAAATAAAACCCCAACCAACAAAGCCCTTTGAGCCCGTTCATCATAGTCAAATATTATTAAGTGAAACCACCCCCAAAACCCCAAATTGTATATTTAGATATACATGGTCCATAATCCTGATATCGATATGATCCATAATAATTTTAAACATGCTAACATTATTATGCCCCTATCAAATATCTGACATTAGGTCCAGTCAATACCAACATTTCCCCCACCTTGACTGGATATAAGGGACCCTTCTTCCGGGGTCACAATGTCTAATTTTTTGGGTTCCTCAAAGTACAAACGTTATCTCAATACCCTTTTCTTAAGCTGACAGGGCCGAGTCCGGGTGCCGAGCTTTTTTGGGGTTTTGGAACATCTTCGCCAGGGTCTAGATAGTCAAGACTTTTTGAAATCCATCTCTCCAATTCTGTTACAGGCTTCTCCAGTTCTTTTGTGCCCCCTTCCCTCTACCAAAAAGGGGTCTAGTTCTAATGCCAGCGAGGCATCAAATATATAAACTAAACTCTAAGGCTTAAATTTTTTTTCTTTTTCTTTTTTTTTTCTTTTACTTTTTTTGTATTATTATTCTTTATGATAGGGATGAAGGAACTTAGCATGTACTCAATTACAACCCAGCGCCTTGATCCTTAATGTAATACATCTTAAGATGATTTCTCCAATAAATAAATGGACCCTTCCAGAGCGAGGCTTTGTGCACGTGGCCCCCTATGAGTGTCACAATATCAAAATCCCCCATTGAACTTATCACCATAGCTTGTTTGGTTGTGGAATTTTTGAATGTTTTTTGATTAATAGTTTTTGATAAGCTTCAAATTAAACTTGATTGAGGTCTTCACTAGTTCTCAACATAGTTATTTGGGTTAATTGGTCAGTTGAACTGAGTACTGAATAAATAATGGAGGGAGCGGGCTGTTTACCATAAAAAAGTTGAAATAGAGAGGGCCGGGCTGGTATCTGATATTGTATGCAAACATGGTCGCACTAATGAAGTTGCCCTTGTGAAGGCACCAAGGCTGCTTTTTTGGAAAATGCTATAAAGTGCCATTCCCTTTTTCTACCATACTATTAGTCTCAGGATGGTACATTTTTACAACACTCTTTTGATGGATATCAACTCATTTACCCGTTTAACATTTGGGCAGAAAAATTTCGTCCATTTTCAAGATCTTCGGGGGGCATCTGTGCTTAAAAATATATTATCCATAATGAACTTGGCAGTAGTTGGGCCCCCAACGTCTTAATTGCTTTCACTTCCACCCATTTTGTTAGATGGTCGATAGAACAATTAGTTTTGTTGCCTAGGCTACTCACAGGCAAAGGGCCAATTACATCAATGACATGGTATCCCAAAATCGGGTTATATCAAAACATTTTCACATCTGACTTCATAAGTTTTGCAATTTGGCATGAATGACTTTTATCAAGCATGTCTTGGATATTGAATCCATGGAATCCCAATAGTAACGGGATCAAATTAATTCTAGCGTCTTAGTCGTTCCCCCATGTCTGAGGCATTTTTGGCGTGTAATAATCTCCATTTGGTCAGAAGGTTTTGGGAAGATTTGACTTTCCATCATTTAACTTTTATAAACCCATTTTGATATTTGGTGCAATTAATGTTTTTTTGCCATTTTTTTGAACTTCAGGTGGCTCATCTATACTTTCAGTTAATCATTTTTTCAAGCTCATGCCAAACTGCTCAGGACAACTACAATGGGGTTGTTATAGTCCGTCTGCATTTTGATGGGCCACTCCAGCTCTATGAATAATTTCATAATTTTTGCTTTTAATTTCAGAGCCCACGGTAACTCCCCGTCGGGTTTCCCTTGAGATTTTGGAGCCATCATAATGGCTGTGATCCATTACTACTTGAAACTTGGTGCCATGAATGTAGCCCCAAAATTGTTCATAAGCATAGATGACAGCCAGACATTCTTTTTCAGTTACCATATAATTTGCTCATGCTTATTAAGATCCTGCTGCAGTAAGTGCCCGGATGCTCCTCGCCATCATCCCCAATCTGTGATAGCACACCCCCAAATTGATCCAAGGCGTCATTTGAGATATAAGGCTTGCTGAAATCGGGATATTGGAGGATAGGCGCTGAGCTCTTTTTTTTTTCAAAGCATCAAAGGCTTGTTGGCATTCCTTTCCCGAAAAATGAACTCCCCCTTGTGTAAGTGGAATAAAAACTCGATAATCTTTGCAAACCCTTCCATGAATCTTCAATAGTATCCTACCATGCCTAAGAACACTTAACTTTTTAATACTTTTTTTTTAGTACTAGATGAACATTTCTAATTCTTCAGAGGTTGATATTGGTAATCGCCTCCCCCTTTTTGAGGCTGGGCCCCGGCCCTTGGAATCAATGATGAACCTGAGGTTTTCCCAATTGTTTTTAAAAAATTTGGCATTTTTGGGTTTTTATCTTCAGATTACCCCTAAACAGCTGTTTAACTTGTTAAAGGTGCTCCAGATGTTAGAAAACGTTCGAAAAAAGACATTGATGTCATCCAGGTAAAGAACACAGGACTTTTTGAGGTCTCCCAAAATCATGTCCAGGCGCTGAAAGGTTCCGGTGCATTCACACCCCCTGTAGCATGCATGTCAGTTGTAAAAGCCCTTGAGCAGCAATCCCCGCCCCTTTTCCTGCTCCTCTGGTGGCAGCTCAATTTTCCAATATCCTGAGATGAGGTCATTGCATTAAATACTTTCCCCCTCCTAGGGGGTGACATCATCAATTCTGGGCAACGGATATGAATTTTTTTTGTAATGGCATTGAGGCATCAATAATCAATCAAAACCCAAATTACTGCCATCTTTTTCTTTACGATTAAAATAGGGCTGGCCCATGGGCTTTTGGATGGCAATTATCATTCCACTTTTCAACAGTTTTTTCTAACTCTTCACTAACTATTTTGTCACTGGCTCTGGGGTACCAAATTGGCCTCATTATAATAGGCATATGGTCCCTGGTATCAACAAAATGCTGTACTCCTTTTGCACAACCTAAATCTTGGTCATCTTTGGCAAAAATTTTGGAGTATCGTTCAAACAACTCTATTGCTTCATCCTTCTGTTGTTCTAATAATCCAGTAAACAATTATTAATATTACAGTATGTGCCCCAAGGGTTTTGCTGGTAAGCTGAACTCAGATAAGTCACCAAATTTGACAGCTGATATTTAACTTGTCCCTTGGAAACAGATGCACAAAAGCGACTACTTAATATTTTTTGACCTTAATATTTCGGCTGGTCAATTTGCTAGTAGGACATCAATCTCTCCATGCCCTGGCATGAGTATTCCAGGCGCCACACTAGGTTCCATATTAGAATGATGCCATGGGGATACAACCCCCCTGTACAGTCCTTCGGGATATCCAGTGTGGTCCCATTTCTCATAACCAGTTAATGGCCTGGAGATATTTCACATCCTTATTCACATGTAGAGGTATTCCCCCAAATTTCCCTTTATGGCAATTGGCATGGGTGGTTTTTTTTCCCCCGCTGAAAATATCCTACTGGTATTATCCCCTCAGTATAAGATATATTTAAAATTTCTACGGGAGCTTGTGGGGTTCATATCATTGTGAGTAATAAATTGGAAGTGATTGGCCCAATATCGTCAAGGTGTTTTCTTTAAAATCGCTTGAGTCCCTAAGTCCTAAAAAAATAGTTCCAATTAATATGTCATAATTGGCATTTGGAACACTATAGGGGGGGGAGCTCTACCAAAGCTCCAAATTGCAGTGGGAAAACGCTGAAGCTCCTTCACTCTTAGTGCTGTTAAGGGCTGCGGTCCCATATTCTTGATGGGAAAGTCCCGAGCTATTTTCAATTTCTTAACCAGCTTCGTGGAAAAATGTTTTTAAGGGGCTCCACTATAAACAAAGCTACAACCTAACCCTTTTTGACCTATCCACATAAGTGCACTCAGAGTAGTAAGAATAAATAGAGTTTACTAATTGAATATGGGGAAAAATCCAGGGGCTATGAGGGGCTTCAGAGTATTCCAAATACTGGGACAAAAAATTGATGAATGTGTCGATTGACATTCTATATTTACCACTTTCAGGATTGGGGTACTGCTGCATTGCTTGGCCCTTTATTGGGAAAATTCTCAAGTATTTTTAAAATAGGGGTTTTGCAATACCTCAGAGGCTTTGGTATGACAACCTTACTCTGGGGGCAGTTACCACAAAGGAGGAATCTTCATTTGATACTAAAAAAGAATCAATTTCATTGTTAAACAAAGGGCCCCCTGGCCATTGTTTTCTTGTTGATTGGGGGGGACATTCTTAGTACAATAGAGCGTCCCGCATCTATTGTGTTGTTCTTTTCCTCCTCCTGCACGGTTTCAGGAAGGACTATGTTGACATTTGCTGATGGCATCGGAAGCATAGTGACCTTTTTCAATTGAAATTAAAGCAAGTAATTTAACCACTGGCCCTGGGGGTCTTCATTTTAGTTTTACCATTTTTACAGGCGGCTTATGTCAATCTTCTTATTTTTCAAAGGGGTTTTCCATGAACAGCGGGTCCTGATCTGTAACCAATATTTGGGGGGCTTAAATTTTTTTACATCTGCGCAAATAGTCAACCAATTTATAAATTTTCGTTTTTCTGGCGGTAATTTTGATAGATTAGGGGAAGGTTTTACTGCATGCTCTAGGAATCTTAGCGTCAAAATCGACCATAGCCTATGCACCTAAGAGAACTTGAGCTTTGCGATAGAATCAATCCACAAATTTGTCAATTGCTTCATCTTTTTTAAAGCAAATGATTAAAAAGTTTTCTGGTCGACATTCGTTCTGGACCCCCAAATTCATGAAGCACAGCCTCCTTGACTTTGGCAATTTTTGGATTTTCGTTAATGTGAGGCATAATCAACTCAATGCTCCAATCATCCAAGCAGTTAATCATTGTGGCTGCTTTGTTTTGGTTGCTGGCCCCATGCATGGCCATTTCAAACGTTTGACAAATGTGGTAATACTTCCGTTCTTTTCAAAGGCTGTCAGGTTTGAGGTTTATAATTATTGTTCCCCTTCCTGGTTATCACAATTACTTCTTGGTTGACTAGGACCCGGCGTACTAGGGCGTTGGGGCATTGTGTCCCAGTTTGAGGGGTAGGGGTTTGGGCCCAAAACAACCATTTTTCTAAGAAGTTGTTGACATGGCACAGCGTCAATTTTGGTAGCTATTTCTAAGCTTGTCCTCATAATATTCAGAAATTTTCCAGTCAAGTGGTTTGTAGCACACTGACAACGCCCATCATCCAGAGCTTAAATTGCTGTTGATTTCGTTTTCCCAATTGACACAATTTTGGTTTTTTTAAATTTACTTTTTTAAATTTCCTCATTCAAGCTAGTAGCTTGATTGCAAGGGGGAAATCACTTCCTTTTTTTTTATTGCCTTCTTGCACTGGTTCAATTCCCCATGGAGATTATTGTTCAACTCATTAATAACATTTAACATCATCATTGAGATTATTGATCTGTAGATTAAGATGATCAATAGAGTATTGATTTTTTCAATTTTTGCCCTTTAGTCCTCAAATTGTGTTTCCAGTAATTGATTTTTCTTTGGGGATTCATCCTTCATCTGCGAGATTTGAGCACTCAGACGTTGATACCGGTCATGAAAATCATCATTATGGTTTAACTGTGCCCCTTGGGCTTCGGATTCCTCATGAACTCTGAACATTAATGAAGTTTGAGTGATATTGTTTACCCAAGATTCGGTGACTCCTCTTTCCTCTAAGAGTTTTCAAAGATAGGATGAATTGTCAAAAGCTCTTTTGCTAATTCTGCTAACTGGTCATTAGCCCAAGTGGCTAAGTTGCAATTTTCCTCCAAAAAGACCGAACCTCAGCAAATTGGCTTTCAATCGCTCATTTAAAATTTGGCCCGCCTGGCTGGGGTCGTGAAAGAAGTTCACCAACTCAGTAATGGTGCATGATGGCGGGCGTTTGTCATCTGAGAATTTTTTAGTGGGATGTACAATTAATTTAAATATTGGGGAATATTCTTATCCCAATTAAATTGTTTTGGATCTGAGCTACACTTAATTAATGGAAAAGATATCTCATCCACAACACATCTTGCTGTTGTTGGCGGGAAAAAGGGTTGCTACTATTGTCCACGGGCCCTTGTCCTAATTGATATTTCTTAATAACTGCGCTCAAGACGTCCCAGCTCTTCAGGTGAAATGAGACGGGATAGGGAATAATGGGAATCCTCCCAATTAAACTGGGGAAATCGTTTCAGTATTCCCATTGGGCCCAAAGATGGTTCCAAATAGTTGATTGGGATTGTCCCCCGATCCCGGGCACCCTCTGTGGTCCCAGCCATGAGCGCCAATTGTTATTTTTTGGGGTTTTTCTTCAGAGGGCTGGTTCTTCTTCAGATGTGAAAAGAAGTTACGTGCATCTATTGTATGGGGACAAAGGGATGGTGATTAAAATTTAAGATATAGCTTCTTGGTAGTACTCAAATTGTATACCCCTTTTTTAACTTGACCATGGCATGCCGCCCCGATCCTACTGATCCCAAGTAAATATTGACTAATACAAATTAAAGTATAAACGGTTTTTAATTGAATTAAAACAAGTCCATAGTTGAAGTTTTTTATTAGTACAACGAGGGTTATTTATGGGGGTTTTATGTTCACCACATCTTACCCCGACTCTCATTTTCTTGGGGACTTGGCCACGTAAAATGTTTTTTAAGAAAGTCACAAATACTTTGACTCAGGGCATCATGCTCAGCCTCAGGGTCAGTGTAAACACTGTCATCATTATCGGTATTTCAGATGCATCTGCAAATAGCTGAACCAATTCTCTTTTAAGTAATTGGCAGCACATACCCAAGGGGTTTATATCAAAAATTAGTAATTAATTTGATCAAAAACTTGACCAACATTAGAAACTAATTTTGACATAACCAACAAAGCCCACGTTCCCGAGTCATTAAGTCAAGACTTAGTTTAAATCCAACCTAACCAACAAAGCCCTTGAGCCCGGGACATAGTCAAATATTATTAAGTGAAATCGCTAGGCCACAAATCCCAAATTCAGATATACTTAGGATATACATGGTCCATAATCTGATATCTGATATGATCCATAATAAGTTTAAGCATGCTAACATTATTATGTCCCTATCTAATATCTGACAATTAGGTCCAGTAAATTACTCAACAATGGACCTTCTACTTATTTTTTGGGGTAAAAAAAACCCCTTCTTCCCCTTCTGTAATTGAAATGGGCATAAGTAAGACAACCTTCCATCCCAAAAAGGGGCCTTTTTTTAGGTTTTATACATATTTAAAGTATAATCAAATTGAATAAATTCTAAACGCTTGGGGGCCCCATAATTGGTGGGTCATTATTGTTCCCTTTACATAAAAATTTAAAACACTTTTTCCTTTAAATTTCCTTCTACTTTTTTTGGGAAAAACCAAAAATAGAGGATTTAAACAATAAACAAACAAAAGGGGCCTCCATCATCTGCTGTTTGCAAACCAACTCATAGCTAAAAAAGAACATTATTCAGTATGGTATCTTAGTGGGAGCTGTGGTTTACTTAACCAACAAACTTGGGAGCAGGTGTTGTACTTTTTTTGGGTTTTGGTTTTCAGTATTTGGTTAGGTTAGGAACGTGGAGTAGAATGAGCTACTGAGGCAATGGATTGTGGGGAAATTCTGGCTTAAAGGGAACTACTATACCTATTACAGAGTCACCAGCAGGAACATTTCACATTGAATATTGAACTAATATGTCTTGTTATATAAAAGTTTTGATCCTATGACAAAGTCAAATTTAAAATCAAAACTTAAAAAGGGCCTGATTGGTTCTAATTTGTATGTGGGCCAAGTTATATGGCTT
>JAKSZP010004857.1:0-21184 GCA_022478985.1 Massospora cicadina
CATTGATTGGGGTGTTAGCCAAAGGAAGCTATTGGCGGTTACTAGGTCTAATAACACAAAAACCTTACCCATGACGTAACCAGAAAAATTTGAGTCCTGATCCAGAGGTGGAAAATTTTTCTTTGATGGAGTTGACCCTGTTCAGGTTTCAAATCATTTCTTTCTTTTGGTAATGCCTGTCCCTTGGTCAGCTTGCTTCAGTTAAATAAAAAAGTATTGGTGAGAGCAATTGGACGCCAATTGTTTAGGTCTGCCTGGTCTCCTTTTTTGAAGAGTGTGACCACATATGAATCTTGGCCGCCAGTTATAAGGGCTGTGTCCTTCAGGCACTTGTTCATAGTTGCTAGTATACTGGTGCGATGTAATCAAAATACTTTTTGTGGGAGCTAGGTAGGGTAAGCTGGGGCCTTCACGTGGCGCAACCAAGGAAATCTTGTGGAAACATGAGTGATTAGCTAACACCAGAACCCATAGAGGCGCCCTGGAAAGGTCTGGTAGTGGCCTGGATGGGGAGTGGGATGGAAGCTAATGACTGTGACCCAACCTTTTCTTGCGGGTGCTTCCACTCTTCTTTGGGGGGATATGGGCAGTAAGGGGGAGGTAAGAGTCAGGCATATCGTCTAAAACACTACTTTTCTATGAGGCGGGGTGCTGCAAAAGCAGGTCTCAGTGACAAGGGTGGGGCAATCCTGATTGGCTGAGCTTCAGCTCACCTGTCTACAATAATCACCGCGGTTTTCTAGGTTGGCATGAAACCTAGATAGCGGCCAATAGCTTACATGGGCTTACACTGGTGCAGAAAAAGGCGAGAGCACTTAAGTACCAAAATGAAGGACCAACCTGAAAGGGCTGCAATGGTTCCCGCACAAAAAGGGCCTAGAGAGCAAACTTCGTCACAAAACCAAACTGGAGAAGCCAACTCCGTTAACAAATTAACAGTGTGAGTGCTTCTGCTGCAGAGGGAGCTTCAGTCTTCTTTTCTACGTTGGCTGCTAATGGATTTGATGTTGGAACAAAGCTTTTTGAAGCAGGGAACTCTGGCCCATCCAATGATCTGATGGCGAGCATGGTGGAGAGCCTCAAGAGGGTTCACGCCGTGGAAACGAAGACTGAATTGTCAAAGGAGATGCTCATGGTCAGGGTGATTGAGGTGTGTGGGTTTGCCCCACTCCATATCTCACGTTTGGCTCCTGGGTTGAAACTTATGAACTTCCAGTCAAAGCTTCAAAAGGAACAGGTTTTGGCTGCCAGTTTGAGCACAAAGAACGAGGAGGCCGTATGTCTTGACATTGGCACTGAGATTGGAAGGTTCATTCTGAGGGATGTACCACCTGTGATCACTAGAGGGGCCATGATGTCTCAGCTGAAAGGCTTTGGCAGAGTGATCTCCTTTAATGAGAACAAGCTGGTAAAGAACTTAAAGCAGAAGGACGGTAGCTTAAAAAGTTCACCGTAGTATCTGAGGACTTGGTTTTGAAGGTCAAACTTTTGAAATCATATGAGGAGTTGCTTGGTTCAGTCACTTTTAGGAACTTGAGTGTCCCTGTGGTACCGGTGGACAGGTGCTTCTTGTGTGGTTTAAAGGGGAACGTCAGAGCCAAATGTCCTCAGGTTCAACCTCCTGTGGCAGTGGCCAAGCCTAGAGGGCATAGCGTGAGGTTCCAGTGATTTTGCCCTCTGAGAAGAAGTTGGCTCTCAGAAGGCGTTGTAAAAGCTGACTAAGATGTCAGCCAAAGCAAGGAAGGAGGCTTTGGCTGGCATCACTTTGGAGGCAGTGACTGGAGTGCTATCTACCGCGAGGAAGGTCAACAGTGAGTCAAAACGCTCCTGGCAGGTGAGGGAAGCGATGAGACTCCAATTCGAGCTGAGTGGCGCTTTGGCACAGTCCGCAAAGGACATTATGGAGGCGGTCGCCTCCCAAATGTATGGGGTTTTCCCCATCACTCAATCGCTTAAGAAGCAGGCGACCATAAGGGATGTGGATGTGACAGAGCGCGTGAGGCCCGTAGGGGAAGAGGTGGAGGTGAGGGAGGTGTTGCCTGCTAGCAATAGTGGGACAATGCCTTCTAACCAAATGCCTCCAACCAAAGCAGAGGGGTCTATTGAGGACCCTGGCAATGGCAAGATTCCGGAGGATTCTGTGACCTAGCTCTTTCACCCCCATCTCAGTCTAGAACTGAAAAGGGGAGGAAGAAATGTGGTCCCGTTAAACCATCAAAGGTGGAAGATAATGGGGACCCCCCAGATCCTGACACTGAGGCATCTTCAGTTTCAAACCTATGGTAATCAGTGTTAAATTTTTCTAACAGCGCGAGGTCTGAATAGACTCAAGAAGCGGCAGCAGGTGAAACTTCAATTGCAACAACACTTTATAGATATCAGCTTCCTCACTGAGACTAAGTCCAAACCTGGGGTGGTCTAGTACTGGGTTTATCAGTTCCCTCGTAAACAATCATTTTTACTCTCATTTGGTGGATCAACTAAACTCAGTCCTACCCTTAGGGGAGGGAAATAGGGAGGGGGAAAGCCAAGGGGGGTATCTTGGTCTGGTGGGAGGACAAGGTTAAGGTGTTGGATAAAAGGGTATTGGTTCCTGGAAGAAAAGTGGCAGTAATGTCACTGTTTGGAGAGGAATCAATTTGGTTTATCCGCATATACGCGCCCAATTCTGGATATGAACAAAAGTCCTTCTTCCAGAAGATTGGCCTAAGGATTCAGGAGGAAGGCATTTGGGAGTCAGTAGTGCTTGGGGGAGACATGAACTGTGTCTGCTTTAGGGATGACAGGGTTGGGACCTCAGGCAACTGAAGCTCTGATCCTGGAGCCCACGAGTTGGCCGTTTTAATGATTGACCTTGGCTTACCGGATGTGTGGAAAGCTGGCCATGGTGAGGAGGGAGAGACTGGGTGGACTCACATCCAGGGGGATTATTTTTCCCTCATTGACCTTGTGTCAATGCCCCAGCCTCTCCTGAGTCTCTGCAAGTTGATCCTTTGTAATCATGATCCAGGTGCTTCAGACCACAGGCCCCTGGAACTGCAGATCAGTGACCCTTGGGTTGCTTCTGCAGGGAAAGGGATCTGGAGACTAAACCATGAACACTTAAAGTGGAGTCCACTTCAGGATATCATGAGGAAGAAGGTGAGGTGGTGGAGAAGCCAAATTGTGTGGAGGCCAGATGCACCAGTAAATGGCTGCGGATGAAGGCTGATATCAAGATGGCTTGTGAAATCTTTGGGAGGCAGCTAGGGGCCATGCGTTTGAGATATGAAACCTTGGAGAGGAGCTTTGAAAGTACCTGCAAGCAGGCTATGGCCATGGTGGCTCTGCCTACACTGCCAAAGCTAAATTGTATGCGAAATTAATGGTAGCCTTCATGATGGACCGCCTCAAACAAAGGAAGTCTAGATGGGATGAGGATTCTAAAAGCAATGTGGCCCTACTCCACAAGGCAGTAGGGGCTTTCAGACCTTCAGCAAGGACCTTGTCACTTTGTGATGGGGGAATTGAGTTGAAGGATGCAGCTCACATGGCTGAGGTGGCCAAATCCTACTATGAGGACCTTTATGGCTCCTCTGAGAATGACCCAGAGGCATCTAAAGTACTCATAAGCGGACTGGGGGTACTGCCAAAGGAGATTCAGCGGCGCTTATGTAGCAAGATCCGCAAATTGGAGGTGTCAGACGCCATCTGCAAGAGCAAGAATGGCAAGGCTCCTGGGGAGGATGGGTTGATCTTGGAGCTCTTCAAGTTAGTTCAGGAAGAAATGTCTGAGGTGCTTGCTGAGCTGTACAACCAACTCCTAGCCTCTGGTATAATCGAGCCATCATTTTCAAAGAATGTAGTGGTGGTGTTGTATAAGAAGGGCGATCTCTCCCTCATGAAGAACTATCAAACTTTGACCCTGCTTAACGTTGACTATAAGATCTTGATGAAAATCCTAACCAATCGACTAAAGGGGGTTGTGGCAGATGTTGTTGGGAAAGAGAAGAATGGGTTCATCCCAGGACGCTTAATTACTGACAACTTGATGCTGCTTCACCTGATAGAAGAGTGGGCAAGTAAACAGTATGACCAGAGGGGGTGGCTCTGTTTCTTGATCAAGAGAAGGCGTATGATCGGGTTTAACATGAGTTTCTTTGGGAAGTGTTTAGTAGGGTTGGAATCAAGAGGAATTTGCTGAGACTGCTTAAAGCGATTTATGAGAAGGCCTCATCAGTTGTCAATATCAATGGGGTCCTCCCCCACCCCTTTAGGGTGTGTAGGGGCGTGCGTCAGGGAGACCCTCTATCTCCCTTGTTGTTTGTTCTTGCAATAGAGACCCTTTTCAGTGGCTCTCAGAAAGTTGGACCGGAGGAAACTTACCATTAATGGCGAGGAGTACTCTCATTTAATGTTTGCAGATAATACGTGAATTTATGTTTCGTCAGAGGAGGAGGAGAAGGTGGTGATGAACATTCTGAAGATGTACCAAAATGCAAGCAACACTAAGGTCAATCTGTCAAAATCCAGGGCTTGGCCATTGGCAGAACGGTGACATTGGGTGTGTACCAAAGAGCTTGATCCCCTAGATGGCAACAAGGGAGGAATTTTTGTATCTCGGGTGTCCCATCCCTGAGCGAGTGTTGCCGCACAATATTTGGCTAAAACTTGAAGCAGACCTTAAAAAGCGGCTTGGAATTGGCAATGGCTCAACTCATCTTATTGGGTCAGGGCCATTGTCATGAACACTTTCATTCTTTCCAGACTATGGTACATTGCTGGATTTGTTCCACTGCCAGCATCTTCCATAAGAAGAATACAAAGTTCAATCATCCAGTTTATTTGGTGAGGCCAAGCGTCAAAAACCAGTTACTCTAACTTGTGTCAGGAGGTGAAGAGGGGGGCATTGGTCTAATTTACTTTGGGAGTATGATCAAAGCACTGCAGCTGAAATAGATTGCATGGGCTTCTCAGAAGGGAAAATTCATCTGTTGGTCTCCAATACTGGAGGACTACCTCTCTTAGGCTTGCAAGGACAGTTTTAACAGGGATCTTGGTGTTATCTGGGGCATCAATCAAGGGGGTCATTCCAAGCGCGGTGAACCTACTAGGCTACTGGAAGGATTACTTTAGAGCTTGGGCAGGCAGCAAGGGTAGATTAGAGGGTGGAGAGTGGAGCATTGAAAGGATCTGGCAATTTCCCTTTGGGGAGGAGCTTGGGGACTGGAGATAAAATCTCGTCTGCGCAAGGCCTTTAATCACTTTATTGGGGCGGTCCACTGGGGGGACCTCCTTGATGGCGGTGGCCGGAGGGTGCTTAGGGTAAAAGCAGTTAATAATGTTGCCAGTACCTCCAAGGTGCTGGTAAGGAAGGCATGGCATATTGTGGAATCAACTGAACTACCTTCTTGATGGAGGGAAGCAATTTTTTCTCTGTCTGCATTAAAGCTGGGGAAGCCCGTTCAGAAGGTTGTGGTGGGAAGGATAGGCGGGTGTTCCCATGAGGAAGAGAAGGCTGGAGATACTCCAGATGGGAAAGCCTCTTCGTCCTTTGTGCTGACTCAAGGTGGGGGTAGGTAGCGGTGTCTGCCTCTCAGATTTCACAACCGCCAGGTTCCAGAAGCTACAAGACAGAGAGCTTTGCTTGACGTACTTGTCCCAGATCACTTGCAAAATGTGATCTGGCCTGATGGACCTGTGGTGGAGGAGGGTTAAGGGTTGCTGGTCTATACCAGTTCAGAACTTTCTCTTCCAACTCCGCAGAAACATCCTGGTCACTGGGGAGACTCTGCAGAAGTGGAGTAAGCATAAGGAGGATGACCTTCTGTATGCCTGCAAGGTATGCAGAGGATTGGAGATGACAAAGCACATCTTCACAGAGTGTCCTGCAGCAGATGCTATGTGGATTAGTGTTCTCCTTTGGTATGAAGCATACCAACCAGGGTGTATGTAATCCTCTGATCATCTCGCATGGCCAGAGATTCTGACTGCATATTCCCTACCAAGTCTACTCGCAGACAAGGAGGGTTCAAGATCTGGTTCATGATATGGGGGAGGTGATTTATGGTCTATGGTTTGCCAGAAACCAGCGTTGCTTCCCTTCAGAAGGAATCCAGTCAACAGGCTCCCTGGCCATAGTCAAGAGACGGCTATAAATAGCTGTAGAAAGCTATGGCAATCCTCTTTCCTCAATTAAAGCCAACTTGAGGGTCAGTATGGTCTCATCCCTCACAGTAAGGGATGGGAGGCATATCTCTGAACTGGATGGGTAGCCTTTGCTACCTGGTATACCAAACAGGGAAGAATATGTCAGTTTAGAGATGTTGTGAGCCACCCCATCCGCAGTCAGGCCCACTTCAGTGGTGCTTAGATTCGCGAAGCCCCAGTGCGGTGGGGGGCAGTACCCTGTGTTTCATCCCACAAAGTTGCCTGCACTGGGTGCCCTAATGAGCACACAAAAAATCAAAAAATACTTTTTGATAAAATTCATACGGGAGGCCATCAGGCCCGGGGAACTTGTGGCGCGGAGTTAAATTTATTACTTCCCATAGTTCATTTCTAGTGATGGGTTTATCGGGGTCTGGTTTATCAGCTATATTGTCAATATTAGCATATGCTAAAAAAGTTTATTTTGTTAGGTGCTGGAAATCTGCCATGTACAGGTTGGTGCAAAATCAGTGTAATTTGGCCAGTATTTTGGATGGTGTGGATGCCAGTGTGTCATCTGCTTGATGGACCTATGTGCAGGTCGCTGAGATTGGGATTGTTTTAAGGCGGCAGAAGAATTGGGCCATGTGGGTTTTGCCAGATAGAATGTATGAGGTGTGGCAGAAAAGTAATGAGACTGATTTTTTACTTACCAAAGTTTTTATTTTTTTCAAACATCAATCTTATCCCCTTCAAAGTAGTTCCCTTGGGCAGCTACACACCGATGGAGACGTAGTTTCCACTGTTGGTAGCAGCGCTGGAAGTCTTCAACTGGTATGGTCTGTAGCATGTCCATTACACTCTTTTGGATGTTTTCTAAAGTCCCTAAATGCCGTCCTTTGAGGACATTTTTCAGACTAGGAAATAGGAAAAAGTCACAGGGACTGAGGTCAGGTGAATAAGGGGGCTGGGGAACCACAGTAATGCCTTTTGAGGTCAATCATTCTGTGATGGAGAGGGCAGTGTGACATGGGGCGTTGTCATGATGGAGCATCCATTTGTCTGCAATGTCCAGTCTCACGCGAATGACCCTTTTTCTGAGCCTTTCAAGGACGTCTTTATAAAAAACTTGGTTGACAGTTTGTCCTGGAGGAACAAATTCTTTGTGGATGATTCCCCTTCTGTCAAAAAAACAAATAAGCATTGATTTGATCTTCGATTTGCTCATTTGAGCTTTCTTTGGTCGAGGAGAACTCGCAGTGTGCCTCTCCTCACTTTGCCTCTTGGTCTCAGTATCATATTGAAAAATCCATGATTCATCACCTGTGATTACAAGACTAAAGAAATCTTGCTCATTGGCGATTCTGTCAAGAAGATCAAGACACTTGTTTTTTGATTGTCCTTCTGCTCAATTGTGAGGTTTGTCAGTACCATTTTGGCACAGAACTTTCGCATGTGCAAATGTTCAGTCAAAATTTGATGAACGGTAAATCTGTTCAAATTTAATTCTTCACTCAACATTCTTAATGTTAATCGACGGTCTAATCTCACAAGAGTGTTCACACGTTTGATGTTTTCATCAGTTTTAGAAGTTGAAGGCCTCCCTGAGCGGTGTTCATCTTCAACGTGTTCTCTGCCTTCCAAAAATAATTTATGCCAGCAAAAAACTTGAGCTCAGGATAAAGAATGTTCCCCATACGCTTGTTTTAACTTTTCAAATATCACACTTGCCGATTCTCCAAGCTTAACACAAAATTTAATGGCACAACGTTGCTCCAAATTACGCTGTTCCATTTTGCGTGATGCACAACCAAAACACAACTTCACTAATAGCAGTCACAACAATCACGGTATTAACGGAAGGAGTTGAAACTCACACTGAGAGATGGGAGGGGGCTGATACATGTGCTCTGTCAAGGACAACAGCGCAGCGTTGCCAGATCGCTTGCAGTGTTCCCAGTCTCATTACTTTTCTGCCACACCTCATATTCTGATTTGTGCCATACTTTGACATAGTGCTGGTGTTTTCTAAAGAGGGAGTTGACCTTTGCAGACATTTGGAACCACAGGCGTCCCCTTGAGGGCTGTATCCCTCGCGAGGTATGTTGCTTTCTAAGTGTTGGATCTGTCTGATGGCCTTTATTGATTGTTGCAGACATTGCGGCCAGCTTTCTGGAGTTCAATTGACAGGCTTTTTTGGTTACTCTAGCCTTGTAAATTTCCCATTAAGCAATAGGGTTCCCAGTAGGTGGTCATTTTTTTGTCTGTGTTGTTATCACCATCTTAATCCAAAGTTTTAGCTCCATAAGATGGATGGTGCTTGAGTGAACCTTATGCCAGGTCAGTGGTTTTTGGTATTTCGCTGCAGATGATAATTTTATTGAAACCATTTGGTGGTTGGAATTGGGGATAATTATTGTTGTAAAATTTGATACACGGTGATGGAAATCTACAGGGGCGATCATCAGGTCAATCTGGGTCATTGAGACCAGTTGGCTGTTATTGTAGTGGGGCCTCGTCATGTTGGCCAGCGTGGTGGCCTGTTTGGGGATGGTGTCATACAGGCCCAGCGTTGCCTTTAGTATGTGAAGTTCCATGTGGCCGCGGGTATGGCCTTTGTTTTTGGCCAGCGATCAGTTATGGCATCAATCCAGCAATTGAAATCTCCCACAAAAAACGTTGCCTCAGTAAAAGGGATTAAGGGATATCAAAAAAAAATTTGGCGGTTGTTTGGATCATTTGGGGCATATATGCACGCTATTGTAAAAGTTTCTCCATTCCACTCAAAATCTGTTTGAAGAAGCCGTCACTTCAGGTGGGAGGATGTGCTTTAATTATTTACTGGAGGATTACAGTTAGATCAAATTACCACCCCACAGTGGTGCATCTAAATTTATTTAGCCAGAAGGAGCATGGTTGACCATGACTCCTCCTCCCTGGTGGACAGTGGGGTTCTTGGATGGACAAGGTGTCCACGGGGATGTTGCACAGAAAAGCCATTTTTTGGCCAGGGATGTGGAGGCCTTGGCTCCTGCAATTCTGAGCGCCCCTATGGTGATTTCAGTAATCCGCACATCAGGAGCGTTGGGGCGACCCACTGGGGTCACCCCATTCCCTAGTAGTGCAGGCCATACAATGAGTTTGGGGGAAGATCAGCCAGAATGGTTCCAGCTTGTTGCTCAGTGGTCATAGCACTGGTTTTGTTTGGTTTCTTTGGGCTCAGATTACTCCATGGAGTTTGGCTCTGGCGTTGGTTGTGTTGTGCCCCATCAGCGTAAAATTTTCCGCTGCTTACCTGTGGGCTTGATGTGCAGAAGTTAGGTGTCAGGGCAATTGAGTTTTGTGCGGGAGTGTTGTCATTTTGTGATTAACTGGGATGATCTTCCATATTGTACTCATGAACCACGTTGTTGCTGGTCACGTGTGATTGGCTAGGAGGATCCACAGTGGTGCATGGTGGTTCCTCTTCAGTGTGGTTTAGGCGTTTGATTGGTTGTGTTTGAAAGATTTGCTTTGTTTTTGTTGGATTTTGTGTGGGGGGTCTGAAAGGCTGTTTCACCACGCTGCCATGGCATCTGACTTTATCTGGTCCGGGGAAATCGTGGTGTGGGCTTATGTTTCAGCAGAACTCACGGCCTGCTTGCAGGCAGCCTGTGTGCAATGATGATTCTTGCGTGAAACAGGTTTGACTAAAGTAAATTTCAGCCCTTTCGCCCCAATGGAAGGCGTAAGTGGTGTCCTTCATTTTACCGAAGGTTGGGCTCATTTCATCCATATCATCATAAAATTCTGGTGCTTCCACCCCACACTTGATGGGGCATGCGTGGTCTTTGTGGCCTAGAGCTGAGCAGAAGCTGCAGATGGGCGGAGTGTGTTCTGGTGTGATGCGGAAGGGGTGAGATATACTGCCATCAGGGAGGTTGATGGTTGCCATGTGTGGAATAAGGGTGATATCCTCTACCACATCCTGGTCAGGTTCAATAATGGCTATTGCCTTCCCTGTGCACAGGTGGGGCTGAAGGGGGAAATTTTCGAATTCAAGTTGTTTAATTTTGCCATAACTTTCTAGGCTCATGTGGAGCTCATCCTCAAGGATATCATGGTGCACTGTGCTCAGGAGTCAGTTGAATACGATATATAGGTCATTTTCCTTGTTCCATCATGTGCGCACCATGCGGATAATGCGATTTTTTTGTTAATTTTAATAGAAAATTCGGTTTTTGCTTCATCCACCACTTCCTCCACGGTCATGAACCCAACATCCACCTATCCTCTGTGTATATTTTTAAAATTTACCAAAATGATGTTCAGGAAAATTGTGGAGAAGGCCTCCCCCATTTTTTCCCATGACTTGAGGGAGGTATTGCTGACCATAATTCTAAGGCCATGCTCAAGGGAGGACAAGAGTTGGGAGTGTTTGATTTTTGTGAAGGCGCCCATTTTTGCAGAAATTGCAAAACTCCAGGTGCAGCGCTATGCTCACCCTTTTTTGGGGGAGGTTGTCTCAATGTAATGCTGGGGCATTTTTCTCCAACAGATTGGGTGGATTTAGGGCCTATTGCGCTGGCCACTATTTACCAACTGGTTTTGGTGCATATGAATCTGCTCATTTTCCTGGTTGATTGTCAAATTTAGAAATTTGCAAAGAATCGTGTTACTAATAAAATAGTAATGGGAAAAAAAGCAAGTCCCCTACTATATAATTCCCTATGATTTACTATAATAAACTATTATTAATACCAAGATTATTATTACTGACGTTATTATCAACGTCATTATCTACAGTAATATTGTCAATTTGGTGTATAGTTAGACTATCAGCTTCTATTGTGACGTTCCATCTCAAGGATAATATTGCAGAAGGCAATAATTGGAAGACTCTCAGAGAGAAGAGTAAAGATTCAAGCGGGGATCTAGAGACAAAGGAACCACAATCAGGGATAGCTGCTGACTGTGTGTTAGGCTGAGAGAGACTGCCACCAGGATATCTCAACAAAGATTGGGTGGACAGGAATATAGGGAATGAATCCCTATGGGTACGACTTATAGAGTATTTAATCAGAAGTACTGGCTGAAGCGTTGGGTTTAATAATAGTTCAAACTCAACTATGGATAGTAGTCTCCATACTATTATCAATTAATACATTCTATATAACGCAAAGTGCATGAGGAAAAAAACCTGTGCAGTAAAGAGGTTACTAGGTTGTCAACTGATAATCAACTTAAAGCAAATTTTTACACCAGCAAGAAGGCTTTTTTCTAATTTAGTGCCATGTTTCACTTTACCTTTTTGATATTTTACCTCTGGAAGAAACATGAAAAAGCTACCCAACTTAGTAGATATAGCAGAGGGCATACCATTTTATGCCACTGAGGAAATAAAATTAAACTAGCAAAACAAAGAGTAATTTACACCAACATGCCCCTGAGTATATCCCACAAAAGCTTGCTACACATTACTAGTGTCAATAGAGTAAGTAGGTTTGAACCAAGCATTTTACCAGAAGTTAATCCAGCTTATCTGTGGCCTTTTGGGTATTACTAGGAAACTTAACCAACAAATATCCTTGTCAAAAACAACAGAATAATGGGAAGGTCAATTGCTTCCAATTAGTGAAATTGACAAGGTACATTTTATTGTTACTCACCATGATTTTGGCCTACCAACTGACAATTTAATTTGTTCTATCCCTCAAGTCCATATATCCAAGCATTTAAATTAGGAAAAACTTAGAAAGTGCATTAATTGATTGAATATTATCATGATGTTTCTTCTACGTTATATGTCAATATAGTCACATGAAATACTTGTCACATAGTACTGACGTTAGAGATTCAAACCCTAGTAGATTGAAGCCATATAGGAATTTGAAGGTAGAGGAGCAATACATAAAGACCAAGCTCAAGCAACAATTGGATACCAGCTTACTTGTGCTCTCACGAATACAAGGTTGTCTCCACTGCTCTTTATAAAAATGAAGAATGTTGGTCACAGAATAGTGATGGATTAAAGTAAGCTCAATAGCTTTTAAGAAGGGCAGATAGTCCGTTACATAAATTGATTATGTTTTGGCCTGTCTCTCTGGCTTGAATTACTTCTTTTGATGGACTTCGCCAGTGGCTATTGTCAGATGGATCAGCATCAGAGTACCAAGAAAAATGCACGTTGATATGCACGGAAACATTATTTCAACCTGCCCAGCTCTCTCATGGATTATGCAACGTTCCCAACTTGTTTTTGATGGACAATGAATCACATCATGCAAGATCTAAACTCAACTGTATGATCATATACCTAGATGACATAACGGTGTTTTCCAAAATATTTACTGATCATATAGATCATCTCAAGTCATTACTTCAATGGCTGAGAGAACCATATCAAATTAAACCTGAGAAGTGTACCTTTTTTCATCATAGGCTAGAATTTTTAGGGAATGCTATATTGCAGGAAGGACTTCAACCCTTTACCAATAAGGCTGAAGCAATCTCCAAGATGCCTGGGCTGAAGAACCTTTGAGACATACAGGTACTCTTATAAATGATGGGATATTATCACCCATTTATCCATAAATTACTCAACTTTTCAAACCTCTTGTATAATTGCTTTCCAAAAATACCCCTTCATATCGAGAGTAGAGCAAAGAACTGCATTTGTTCCTTTAAAGAGTTTACTATGGAGATGACTGACCTTTTGACATCCAAACTATGAGTAAGTCATACTGTTTACCAGCTCCTATGACTCAACCATAGGCTCTATCCTTTCTCATCAGGAAAAGGACATAATCAAACACCCAATGTCATAATATGGCAAAGATGGTTTCCAAAGCTGACCAAAATTATAGCGTCATAGAGAAAAAGTGCTTAGCTATTTTCCAGGTGGTAAAACATTTCTAGCCCTTACTGTATGGTAAAAACTTTGAAGTCAAGGTAGACCACGCTTCTCTAAGGTGGCTGAAAAATATGATTGATCAAACAGGAATACTAGCTCGGTGGGCTCTCAAGCTTCAGCACTATGACATTAATATTGATACTGAGCTGGAACAAAGCACATGGATGTAAAAGGATTGTCTTGAATGCCACTAGAATCTATAAAATAGTGAGGCTGAACACTTAACCCTACTATAAAGCCTGACTCTTGGGAGGACAAAGAGGAACCACTTCAAAAGATGCTCAAATGACATGCTTGAAATATAAAGGTTTTTGACGGAGTACTTTACAAGAAAGTTGGAATTGACTAGCTACCTTAGTTGCAACTTTTGGAATGGGTATCAGCTATAATTGAACCCACAATACCTTAGAACACAGAGGAGCCAGGAAAATTTATGAAGGGAATCAAGGATCGCTATTATTGGGAAGGAATACTGGACTCCATAGTGGAGATCTTAGATGATTGCATCATTTATAAAAAGCAGATGCCACATAAGGACAAGTAAAACTATCAGCGCTTGATCCCACATAAAACATTTCATAACATCAGTTTAGACATCATAGGTTCATTACCTGAATCCACACATGGGAATCAATACATCCTCGTAGGGATTTACATTTCACAAATTGGTTTAAAGCAATCACCATTCCCACCCTGCTCGCTAAAGTTAGTGTTAACTTTTTATAACAAAACATATTTACTAGACATGGCTGACCACATGTAATGCTATACAATAACAGGAAAACTTAACTTTAAGAGTTGTGAGGATCTTATCCACAAGCATGGAAACTCAAAAACTATTTTCAATGCCTTACAAACCTTCCGCTAATGGGAATGTAGAAAATGCAAATGGAACGCTGACTTCAATTTTACGCAATATGGCTCTACCAATCCATTACAGTGGAGCCAGTATCTCCCAAGTGTGTTGATGGCTTACCGTATAAGTTTCTATTAATTTTCAAAAATATCTCCCTATTATGTCTTATACAAAAGAGAACTTAAAATTAAGGCTTTATTGCCTAATGAAGTTACCAGTGATAATATGGAACTGCTTAAGAAAGCGCTAAGAAGATTAACCCAGAGGAGTATACAACGATAATCTGAGGCATTTAAAATCCTAGCAAGAAAGTTACTAGCAAAGGTCAATCAGAAAATGCAACTTTACAACTTCTGCCCACCTTTGAGATTTTTGGACTTTTCCTGAACTATCATAATTTTATAGCCCCCTGAGGTTTAAATTAGATTCTATATGGGATGGGCCATATGCTATCACTTACAAATGTGGAAACAAATACTCAATCAGGTCTTTAGAAACTGGAGTAACTATCAACTTCATACATAGCTTATTTGTGAATTAGTATTCATCTGCTAATATTCTTGAAGGGGCGATGTCAGATATCTAGATACAGGATATGATGGGAATAATACCAATCATTTGACTCCCTTCAACTAAATCAATGGCTAGACCCAAGAAGGGGTTAAAGAATTCCTCAATAAATAACCTGGAGAAATCAATAATTGACACAACTCAAATTGACTCTAAGAAAATGAGCAAATTGAGCCTAAGATATCCAAGCTGAAGTTAAGTCTAATTGAAATGAAGGATCAACAATACTTCAGGTGACAAAATCTCAAGATTGCACTCAAGAAAATCAAGATGAACCCAAAAAGGTACAAATCTAAAAGCTTCCAAATCATCAGCTTAAAAGTTCCCCCAGTCCATTTGATTATAGTATTTAACTCATTTTTCCCTATCATTATTATGATACAAAAGCATTATAGCATCTGTCCCCCCTTGGGTTGGGACCATCTAGTACTAAAAAAAAGGCATTATAGCATCTGGAATGTATCACCTGACCAAAGAATCTCTTCCAGATTTCCCCCTCCATCAATTTTATCAAACCTTTTCCTCTTGGGGAATGATATTGTTAAATGTGACATATAAGAACCCCTATTTAAACTATAATAAAAGTTTGTCTTTATTTATATCTCCTTTTGGTAATTAGTTTCAGTAAGTTTTCTGCTGTACTTACCATAGGATTGATACTCTAGATGACTGGAAATGAGTGGTGACTTGGGACCTTTTTAAATAAAAAATATACTTGTCGTGTGACTTAGTCAGCTTTAAGTATTAACTTTCAGGATTCTTATAATATCACCATTGAGCTTAAGAATGAAAACCCAACATTGGTTGACCTCTATCTAGACGCAATATAAAACTTTATCAGTTCAGGGTTATTTCCTTTAGCCTAAAAAATGTGTAAGCAGTGTTATAGTACTGCTTTATGATGTTATTGGGGATCTCAGGTTCTTCTTTACAATTGCATATGTTGATGATATTTTTATCCACTCTCCTGACGCTTAAAAGCATGTAAAAGATTTGCTGACCGTAGTGGCAGACCTACATAAGACTGGATTAGTTGCAAAGCCGTCCAAGTTTAAGTTTTATAAGGTCAAAGTGTAGTTCCTGGAGAATCTGATATTGAAGGATGGTCATGCTATTGCTCAACTAAAACTAGATGCCATTCACTCTTGGCCTGCCCCTGTGACATAAAATCCACTGAGTAGCTTTCTTGGCTCTAACACCTTTTTGAAGAACTTTTCACCAGCCATCTTGATATTGTGGCTCTCTTAAACCCCTCACTAGTAATATACCCTTTTTGGACCCCAGAGTGTCAAACTTTCATTGATGATTTAAGATGCCTTCATCTCTACTCTCGTTTAAGTCATGCTGATGAGGAAAATCCTTTTGTTGTGATAAGCAACGCCTCAGGTATGACAGTATGCACAGTTTTTCTCCAAAGACATGACGGGAAAGAATATCTCGTGGCTTACTTCTCAAGTAAGTTTAGCAAAACTGAAAGTTCTTGAGCCATATGATAAAGTGTTGGATGTTGTTGCTTGGTCTGATGCATTTGCATTATCTCTTACAAGACGCTAATCACATGGTAGTGTTTTGCACCGACCACAAATTGCTCATTTTCTATTGAAAACCACACAATTTTAGTTTACAGACAACTAGAAAACATCTGGGGCGGTTGAGTTTTAATTATAAATACGTTTTTGTCAAGGGTTCCAAGAATTTCCTTCCAGTCAATCTTAGTCACATTCCTTAATAAAAATGGTCTTATTGCAGATTTGAACTAGTCACAGTAATATCCACTGAGCAAATCATAACATCTCCTTCCTTAGCTATTGTTGCGGTAGCTCCCTCCCTCCACCCCCAAATCCAAACCCAAAAACCACATCCACACCCAAGCCCCAATCCCCAAGTTTCCAACTCCTAAAGGAACTAAACCTCATTACTGAGTCTGTAAGTGAAGAAGGGTCAAAAGCTCCTGCATAAGGACCTACCACTTAAGAAGATTCTCTCCTGAATATCGCGTTGACTCAGCAAGAAGTGGATGTCAAAAGTCTTGGCCCTAAGTCTAAATTTTTTACCAGTAAAGCCCCATCTGGATGGTTTTTTCAAAAAAGATAGGATAATATTTTCCGTGACAAAGTATATATTCCTTCTGCAATGCGTTCCTGCATCACAAAGGATTATCATGAAACCCCCGCTATGGGGAACCCTGGCGTGAAGATATGTAGCAACCTAATAAAGCGTGGGTATGATTAAAATGGCCCTACTTAGGATGCCCCGCGTGGATTAGAAGCTGTTTAACGTGTGCCCACTCCAAATTGGATTAAACAAGGAGAAATGGGTTTCCCCACACCCTTCAACAGGCGATAGGGACAAGAGCCTTAATATTGGTAGACTTTAATGTGGGTTTGCCAGTGTCCCAGGGGTAAGATGCAATCATGGTGGTGTGGATTGTTTCAATTATATGCCGTCTTCATCCCCTTATTGACAACTATCTTAATGTAAGGATATTGTGTCTATTGTGTCTCATGTTTTCTTTGTTTGGTATACCTCAGGAGGTGATTGGTGATAGAGGTCATCAGTTCACCTCAAGATTTTAGGATGGCTTGGTGAAATCTGAAATTAATCCCTTCAGATTATCAGGGTACCTTCCTCTTTTTCAAGGCCAAATTGAACGAGCCAATCAGTCCTTGGAGTAGTATCCTTTTCTCTTTTTTATTACTAGCTACTAGGAATCATGAAAACATATCTCTCTTTAGCCAATTTTACACAATAGTTTCTCACACGCCTCCATAGGGATATCACTTATGCATGCTAATTTGGGTTACAATCCTGACTTCACCCTTGGTCAAAGTCTGCAGTAATATCCCATCTGCAGACATTTTTGTTAAATACATTCAGAAGGCGCGCCACCAGGTCCAACAACAGTTAACCAATACAACCAATGATGCCAAAATATTTTCTGGCAAATAGCGCCGTAAAGCTCTAGACTTTCAAGTAGGCAATTTGGTCATGTTTGGCAGCAAGGATTTAAACCTCAAAGTTCCATGTCATAAAATGGCCTGTAAGCGAGCAGGTCCTTTTTATATTGTCAGACAATTTCCCTCTCAGATGCAGAGGAAGAATTTCTTGGGTCAAAATCAGCCAAAAGGGGAAATATCAGCCGTTTATGAGTTTGTGATGATCCTAAGAACAATTTTGATAATAATAACAATTTCATTAACCAAAATACCCTGGTCGATTATTGGTAGAACCCCACAAATTGGGGTAGCACTATTTTGAATAATACTTGGGCAACAACCAAAAATTGAGCAGTTGGATTACTCCAACCACACAGTGGACCCTGGGGTGACCATCAGAAGGTACACCCCCAGCCACAACAGTCGTTTAAAGCACCTACGTGGGGACAACCCCATTTTATAGGCTTGGCGGGGGCCCCCCAAGGTGCAATAGATATTTCAAATGTGGATTAGTGAAGTTTATAAAATTGTTACCTCACGGGTACATTTTTGCCAATAACAATTCCCCTGCCATCATTCAGCGAAAGAGAGTGAGTATTTCAAACTTTAATAGGCTTCTCCCTCATATTTCCTAACATCAGGTGGTAACAAGCCGTTCCAAATTTACTATTGAAATTTCCCCCAACCCTCAATACACTTTAAACATGGATCAGTTGGATAATAAGGGGATCGCTTTTCCTTTAATACCCCACGATTCTAATTAAACCTTATATAAACCCCAAGTTTTTATTAATGCTTATTTTAAATTATTTTATTAAAACATTTGTGGGATCCAGCAGCGTAAGCACCAGCAAGTATAAATAAGCTGGATTCCTACAAAATGGTGCTCACTACAGGGTACACCTGTACACCACAAAAATCATCAAGAATGGAGGCTTCAAGCGTGAATAACACTCCTACTTTTCTTTTCACGTGGAAACAAGTTTAGTTGCTCTGGATAAGCAACTGGCTAGAGCTCTATCCCGTCTCAATGAACTAGAGAAGCGCTTAAGAAAACCACGTTTTAAAGATAATTACATCCCTGATAAAGGTATCATTGCTACTTTTTTATACGTTTAAGAAGCTGCCATGGATGGCACAACGGACAAGAAAGTTCAACACAGCTTCCTTGTTTAAGCCACCTAGCGCAAGTAATGATAGTTCCTCACTGAACCCTTTGTACACCTGGGCAGAGGTGAAGGAGGCTCTTTGACTAAGTTTGGATCAAAGCAGAGTCTACACAGGGAAAACAGGCCTTTATGCGGCTTAGCATTTTTGAGGGTGAACCGCTCCTTGCTTTTGCTGAATGAGTTTAACTTTCTGTGAAAAGGTTTACAACCTCTAACATGCTCACCCTTGATTATTCTATCGCCGCCCTGTTACTGGCTTAGCTTCTCAGCCCTCTCTAACTAGCATATTATCTCAGTGAAATGCTATTTCAAAAATATCCGTGACATAAAAGAGGTTTATTAGATTTGGCCAACTTACATTTCTGTGCCACAACAAATGGAGTTAAGGTGAAACCTTCAGCTCTAACAACTGAGAAGCTTCAGTCTGTTGACTAGTTGATAGTGAGCCCATCTGTGCCTATCCTCCCTACAAAACCTGCTTCCTCAGTGCGCCTTAACCTGGTTGATAACATGCTCTCTCCCCAAGCATACCAAAGCCACTATTTATTCCACTCAAGCTAAAATGGTAGTTGCACGCCCTGAGGGTGGGAAGATTGCTACCCAAATTATGTGGCCATACCCCCTACCTCAACTGCGGCCTTTTCAGTGGTTAAAAATACCCTTATGGAATAATCTGAGTGGGGTTACGATGATGTTGGTTATTATATATTGGGAGCTCCCACGGAAGTAGAGGTTCCTGATCATTTGAACTCTGGAGGAGTAGATGAGCCACCATACCTGAGGAAATGTACCTCAGTCAAATTATATGGTGTCCAAACTTATTGACACTGCCAGAAATGGTGACCAATTCTTAGATGACTTGATTCAACCTCTTCAGCGGGTTCATCCCATAAATCCATCAGGTACAAATACCCAGAGACTGCTAAAAACTAACCTCTACTTATCAGCTCAATGAGGTCTTAGTTTTGTCACCTAACTTTGGAGGAACGCTCATTAAGGTTGAAGTGGTAATTCAAAAGGTCTAAACACTGGCCATCCTGGACACTGGCTCCCAGTAAACGTGATCTCCACTAAGATTATCAAGAAGATAAAGCAAGCGCCTGTCTTTGAGTACATGCAAGAATATGAAACTGCAGGCCCCAATAATACCTGTGCAATCAGGGCATACTCTTCCCTTCCCATGACACAATTGGGATGCTTATTTTATCAGCCCCTGCTTGTGGCTTAGGACAACAATAAATGCATATGATATGCTCATTGGCACTCATTTTATAATTGAGTACTAAGAATAATAACATGAAGTATGGATTTCTCTCATTACTCAACTATGAAGACCCGTTAGTCTTATCAATAAAGAACCCAGCAAGCATGAATATCCTTGCCTCATCAAATAAACCTTTTCAGCAATAACTTTACCTTATTCCACTTCTGGCTGCAACACAAAGAAATTTCCTGATTCAGTGGATGCTGGGGAGGTATCCTTTTAAGCTGCAGACGAGGTTTTGATTAAGCCTGGTGAACAAAGAGTGGTTGACACAAAAATTACGCTTCAAATTCCACAACGCTGTTTGTTGCACCTTATAAGTATTGAAAGCGTTAGTCCCTTGGAGCCTCGGGTATTGCCTGGTATTCTGACCCAGCTTACAGAGGCCCATTACTTTGCTATTGGGGAACCTCACATCAAAGGACATAGTTGTAAAAAAACACCAGGAGATTGGCAGTCGCTTGTTAGTCCCTGTGGAGGACATTGAACAAATTCACTCCATTGACTAAATGATGGATA
This sequence comes from Massospora cicadina, assembly GCA_022478985.1. Lineage (NCBI taxonomy): Eukaryota > Fungi > Entomophthoromycota > Entomophthoromycetes > Entomophthorales > Entomophthoraceae > Massospora > Massospora cicadina. Next base: position 20,336 of record JAKSZP010004857.1, read on the forward strand.
TGGATCTGCCAAAGGAAAACCTGGTATGTAACTTACCCAAAGTCCATTTCTCGGATTAGCTGACCCCATATGAGCTAAAAAAGTTCACACTCTCCTCGATGACTATAGCAGTATATTCTCCAAATCAGATAATGACTATGGCCACATGAAGGGCTGGTGCCACTCTATTGATGTGGGTGATGCCCATCTTATAGGTCAAAACCTTATCACAAGGTAAAGGTGGAGGAACATCAAATGAGGTCAGAGCTTCAGCAGCTACTAGACACGGGGTTGATAGTTCCTTCAAAAAGCCCTTGGTCTTTCCCCCTTTTGCTGGTAAAAAATAAAAATGGAGGTCATTGAATAGTCATGGACTACCGCATTTTAAATAACCTCATGAAAAAGATAGCTATCCTCTCCCTCACATTGACAACGCCATGGCCCAACTCTCTGGCTCTAACTTCTTTTCCGCCATGGACTTAGCTAGCAGCGATTGGTAAATGGACCTTTCTCTTCAGGATCAGGAGAAATGCGCCCTTATTTGTAGTGAGGGTCTCTTCCAAGCCACACGATTACCAAGGGTTGTGCAACGCACCTGCATCTTTCCAGCATGTGATGGATCATATTATGCAGGACATGAAGTTAAGCTGTGTTATTGTCTACCTCGATGACATTACAGTATTTTCAAAAACTTTTAACGAACATCTTGATCACCTGAAGGAGGTGTTTTAAATGGCTACATAAGTCAAACATCAAGTTAAAGCCCTCAAAGTGTACTTTCTTTCAAAAAAACTGGATCTTCTTAGCCATTCTATTTCTCAAAAAGGAATTTGACCAATATAAGATAAGGTGAAGCGATCTCAAAAATGC
>JAKSZP010004858.1:0-21109 GCA_022478985.1 Massospora cicadina
ATCACTACCTAACTTGGATTTCCAATGAGGAGTTTGAGAGTTACTTTGTGGAGTCATTAACCCAGGAGAAAAAGCCAGCTGAGAATAAGTATCCGCCATGGGTAGGACTCTCATAAAACTGTATTAATCCAAAGCTCTCCCATATCATTATGGATCAATTGAGAATCTACATTGCTATATCATGCAATTCATACACCCTATGCTTTATTATATTGTGCATTCATTAGGAGTTCATGACGAGGAACTCTATCACCATTATATCCATACCCAAGGGGTCTTATGGATATCCTAGGAAAAAGGTATTTAATTTTGCATCACAAAGTATGGGGATTTACACCGTTTGATTAAAGCCAACCGTTCCTACATCATTAAGCTCCATAATCAAATGGGGACTATTGATTCTGATGTTTTCAGGTATTTGGAGGAAGCTATGAAGCTTCACTGAAATGACATCCCAGAGTTTGATGAAAATACCAGACGATTACTTGAGGCCTTTGCTGAAGAGCTCTGAAGACAAGATATTGAAGCACAAGGCAAAATGGCAGCCCAATCTTCTACTAGCTGTCAACAGTAGATAGAACAGATCTATCTCCTCAAGTCCTGGCTAGTGCAAGCCCTACAACAATTTGATTAACTGGAGGCCCATCAAACCTCTGCAACTTCATCAGTCTCTCATGGTATCTTTTCCTGAGTAGCCCACATTGAACAGGATCCGGTATCCTGAGTGACTCAGGCGTCTACTCTTCCTATTACAGAGCAGCTTAACAAGTTGAAGATTGACTTGAAAGGCAAATTGCCTAGTCATGAAGACATTAACCAACTTTACCTTCACCTCAACAAAGCTTAGCAATGATGGATTACTCTTATAGAAGAGATGAAAGCTAAGACTAACAAGCATCCTCATAGCACAGAATGCAAGGAGATGAAGGAGGGCTTGAATTGGCACATTGGAGTATTAGAGAGGATGAGAACAAGCTTTTAAACTTACCACTCATCCACACGCAAAGAATTTACAATCTGGACATCCGCATCAAAAATTTGGAGAATGATAAAGTTTTTTTTAGAGAAGAATCAATCTTCTGGATGATACACCAAGACTTACCCTGTAGGAAATGGAGCAACATCTCAATCCTTTACATGACCAAATACATTGACTCAAGCGGTAATTTGAACAGAGTGATGCAAGAACTGAAATTACCAAACCCGAAGCTCATGGATACACGTCATTATTGGACTGGAAGCCACCACCTTCAAGCCTACGTTTAAGAACTAGTTTATACTTGGAAAAGGTAGTATCACATCTTATCTCTACATCTATGACACCTTGATGATAAGTGTGATCAACCATCAAAAGGTTAATCATATTTTACCTTATTTAAGCTGTATGGCTTAAGAAGTTATGTTGCCTCATATGAACGACCTGCTTACCTGGAGAGAAGTGAAAGATGCGCTCATTAAATATATAGGTCAAAGTAGAGCCTTAGTATGAAGAAACAGGCCTTCATGAAAATTGCGCTATGCTGGAATGAAACCCCTGCCAAATTGCTGATCGATTTTATCTAAAAGCCCAGATGCTGATAACCTCAAAATTTCCTGTTTTATATGATGCTGTATCTACCGTCATTGCTGGTTTACATAGTAACCCCAACCTAGCCATGCAAGTCATCTCTGTCAAACAAAGAAAATTCTATTTTGGACATTAAAGAATTCCTACTCAATGTAGTTGATATGCACAAGCCAGAGACCTCCAAAAAGGCCCCCAAAACCCAGAGTGTATACCGTGGAGGAAACAAAGCCTAAGAAGGATAAGCCAAGATGCAATTATTGTAAGAACAACTATATTAAGGATATGTGTTTTAAGAAGAGCCCTGCCCTTGCTGAGCAGGGAAAAGGAAGTTCAGCTTAGGGTCATGTACCTAAAGCCAAACAACCTAAAGTTCCTGAAATTAAAACATTTCCAACCACTATCTTGCTTGAATTGAGAATGAACCTGATGATGACTCTGAAGGGGGCTAAAAGGATATAGGTTATTACATTTTAGGTTCACCCACTGAGCTCACCCTTTCATACCGTTTGAATTATGAAATATTGTTGATGCCCAGGTCCCCAAAGACACTTACCTCAGTCAGATTATCAGGTGTCCCAAGATAATTAATACATCCAGAGATGCTGATAAGTACCTTACCCTGTTGATCTGACCCATCTTAAGCATTCACAGTCTCCTGTAGATCAAGAGGAAGTATCCCAAGTCTGCCCAAAAGCTCAATGAAACGTTCCACCTCAAAGAGGTGTTAGCCCTTCCACCAAAAATTGGAGAAACCATTGTCAAAATGGAAGTGGTGATTCAGGAGGTCCAAATCATGGCTATATTGGATACATGATCACCCAACAATGTTTTTTAACCTGACTAATCAAGAAGATCAAACTCACCCCTAACCTTAATTACACTCAAGAAATAGAGCACAACCAGTACAAACAACAATAAGTAGATAGGTGCTTAACTATATCTGCTAATAAGAGTTGGCAAGTTATTCTTATAGATCCAACAAATGCCCTGAACAATAGCCATTATGCTATACTTATTGGGACACAGTTTATTATTGAATATGAAGGAGTAAAAAATACAAAAGAATGATACTTATCACTTCTCAACTATGAAGTTCTCCCTGTACTAGATAATAAAGACTCCAGCAAGGAGGAATAATCTTGTCTGGTTGAGTACCCTGTTTACACTTCACCTTTGGGATATTCTATTTCTGAAAGAAAAAGGAAAAAGCTACCTGACCTAGTAGTTGCAGAAGAGGGTATGCCATTTTATGCCACCAAGGAGGTAAATGTTAATCCAGGAGAACAAAGATTGGTTTCTACCAACATAACCCTGAGTATAACCCTGAACTTCTTGGTACATATTACTAGCATCAATGGATTAAGTAGGTTTAAACCAAGAGTTTTGCCTTACTCTCTCAATTCTCTCACTTTTGGTTGAAGAATAGTTTGGAATTTAGTAAAAACAGCTCCACTCATCATCAACCTATTCAAGTTACGTATGTAGATGCGTTTGACGCCTGCTACCCCCACATTGTGCAGTGTTGCTCCACATCCTAATGTTTTTCAGCCATTGCCAAATTGTGCTCAGGCTGGATTGGCTAGCCCTCCAAATTCTTCAGAACACTATGTCCCGCCTAATAACTTAGACTTACATCTTGCCCAAACTCAGGCGGCGCCACGTTGCTCCCTTGTGCTCCCTGTAATGCACAGGTTCTTGCCAATATGTGACAAACGGATTGGGCAGCACCAGCCATGTCACTGACCACATGATTGATAGTGTAACAATTGAGGATTATACATGAATTCCATAAGTTGAAAATTATGAGATTCGTGTGCATTGATAGTTGCAATTCCGTTATTACAAGTAGGATTTTCCTATCTGGGTCAATAACGGAATAAATTAAATAAATTGTTTATTTTATTGTTTGTCATTCCAAGGTTCCCCCATTTCACCGCTGAGTTGCCTGGATGCCAACAATTCTGGAGGCTTTTGCTCCCCTTATGACAAAAATTCATTTAGCCTTTTTTGGAAGTATGTCAAAGCAAGGTCAGCCCCAACGGACCTCACTTTGGAATTCTATTCCAACTTCAAGTCCACTTCTAATATATGCCGCTTTTTGCTAAACTTATTTTATTTAAATTTATATATTTGAAACTAGTTCTGAGCAGATGGCGGTGCATCAGGAGGAAAGGAAGGGGGTGGATGCGCCAGGCTCCTTTTGGAGTGGTCTTGCACTGGCTAGTGCGGAATCAGAGTGGTTTGAGGTGACAGAGACTGGTTGGCCAAACCGCGGCCCATTGACCCTGAGGCTTTGGAGGTTGTGGGGAGGCACCTCTGCCCAGAGGTCCGAGGTGACAGGCTGGTGCACTGCACCTCAGCCTGGCGTGCCTGGCAAGGCTGTCCATTTGGACAGGACCAATTGGAGTAGGTACAGCCATATATGGGGCAAGTGGTGTAGGGGTGGTGGCGGGCTGAGCCTTGGGAGCCCCGTCCATGACAGATAGTCCTGCAGAGAACCACCCTCTCAACTGCGCGCCATTACCAAAATTCCCTATGAATTTGCAGACTATAGTTCCAGCAATGCAGCAAACAAACAGTAAGGCCTGTCCCCAAGATAGTGCCACAAATGAGACCAAAGCCTGGCCTTCCTCCCCCAGCGTCACTTGGACCTTTGCTGTTGCCAAGGCTGCTAGAAAATCCGTCTGCAACCCCTGGTGGAACATTTATGAGGACTGGGAATCTGTAACCTGTGCTGCTTTTGCCAGCAAATGGAAGATCCGCGCATACTCTTCTAAAGAGCTATGTCCCTGGCTGACTGTTAATAATGCCAACCAGGCCTCATCTTTTGCTTCATCTGGACATGGCGCCTGGTCAATAATCTCTACACACTCCTCCATGGAATTTGGCAGACTACCCTGCTCCTCATTAAGTTCCTGGAACCATCCCGCCAATTCTGGAGGTAATGCATACACCACCTGGGCTAGTTGGAGCATGAGAGAAGATCCCCCCCATCACCTGTGCCAACCATGCCTGGAAACAGATCTGAGCCATTACCTGGTGAAGTTTATCTAATGCCTCCATGGATAATGCCACATGTTTGGTAGGTGGTTTTGGCTTCTCCTAGAAACTATTATTTGTTGAGTCGTTGCCCCCATGATTGTCCCACTTCACATAGCAAAAATGCCAATGAAAATCCCACCATAACAACGGTCAAGAGATGTCAATTCCATTTCTCTCCGTTGGTAATCACCGCTTCTTCCCAGGGCCCCACAAGACAGAAAGGAAAGTATTTGAGTTTCGTTTTATGTAACGCACAGGTTCTTGCCTATATGTGACAAATGAGTTGGGCAGCACCAGCCATGTCACCAACCACATGACTGATAGTCCCTCAGAGAACCACCCTCTCACCTGCACGCCATCACCCAAATTTCCTACACATTTGCTTACTAGAGTTCTGGCAATGCTTCAAATGAGCAGTAAGGCCTGTCCCCAAGATAGTGCCACAAATGAGGCCAAAGCCTAGCCTAGCTCAATTTCAGAGCTCATGGTTCAGGTTATTCTTGATCAAATTTCTTTTTAAATAAAATAAGCTTATTTATAAATAAAGCAAACTTATTTTTATTGTATTTTCCAATTGAGAAAAAGAAAATGTATTTGCAGTTGCCATTTTTTCTTTTTAGTGCATTATTTTGAGGTTAATATATTAACCCCTAAATTAAGCTCTCAAGCAACATCCACACTTTTGCACGTGTAAGTTTCAAGTCCCACATAATGAAAATTTGGAGGATTTGAGATACTGGGCATTTGTACACCAGATCAATACTCATTCTCAAAACTCTGAATCCTTACCTACGACTATTGTTACTAGTGGTTCTTGTGATTGGTCCAACTTCTGAAATTTGACCTCCAAATTTGTGCACAAATTTGAACCAATATTTATGATGTCAATGTGTGGATCTGGTTGGCCCCAAACCATCACACTTCCCCCAGAGCAATATACGATTTGGCTTTTTGGGTTGAATATGGTAAGTTGTTCCCCTATTCAGATAAAGCCATTATTGAATTGGCCCAGGCTGTTATGAAGCCTGAAAGCTTCATTAACTTCTGCTCCTTCAAGGGGTATTTTGATCTTGGCTTCTCAAGTGAAGCTGATGCTGCAGTAGCAGCTACTATCCCCCTGGTATTCCAGGGCACCCCCTCCCAACTACTCATACCCAATTACCCACTGATACCACTATTGTGGTTCAGTTCGCAGGCCTCCCTACCCACTTACCACCCGAAATTTTAATTTATGAAATTATCGCTGGATTATTGAAATATGGTACCAATCCCATAATACAATTTGTAGTTCCCAATGGAGCCACTTGTTATGCAGGCCCCTGCATCTTTGTGGCTATTCATCCAGTATCAACAGAAATAGCCCTCTCAATCCTCACTTGCACCATTATCCCCTCTGCCCAAGACCATCCTTTTTAGGCTTGAGTGGATGGAGGGTGCACCATTTGCCCTACCTGTTTTTAACTGGACCATTCAATTTGGCGCTGCCCCTCCATATCACAAGCTGTGGCATCCACACCTGATTCTTTGCATGATGATCTCATAGCCAACCCAATAACAATTTTTGAATGGGGAACTATCCTTCCCCCCAACTCCCAAAGTGGTAGCCACAGCAACCACTAAAACAACCAACCAAAAATTACCTCAACGAACCTCTTCTCCTAGACCCACCAATCAGGAGCCATAATGGAATAAAGTAGGTTCTAAACCATCCTCCCAGCCAAACGCCACAGATACTCCATATGCAAATAGCCCAATCAAATACAACCAAAATCCATGAGATTATTTGTTTGAGGTTGATGAATTGGGGAAAGCTTAACCTGAACCCAAATGGGCTGGGCCCCATCCATTTAAAATGTACCTCAATACTGATTATGCAGCCCAATTCCCAAAGCGCTATTATGTGCCTTGCCCTGATGCCACCCCATTCAAAAGTGACCACCAACTTGCTGAAGAGGCAGTTGCCTCCCCAAATTGTTACCCAACCTGTAAAGCCATTACAAAATAAGTTGCAGTACTGGCTACAGGCTTGCCACCTCCTATGCTACCTAGTACCATGCTTCCAAAACATAAAAAAGAACATCTCTGATACTATCAGTTGGCAGTTAAGCATTTTAAAAAGTTGCAGCGGTCACAAAGTTTAGCACAAAGACCCACATTATTCGCAACGACCTCACAACCATCGCCACCCTACTAAAAGTACTCCTCGAGGATGAAAAAGCACTTACAGCCTATATTTCCACCCTCCTCATCGCATACATTGAGTTGCAAGAACCCCTTTGTTATCTTGATCCCCATTTCCATGATTCGCCCATACCAGTGCTATCAGCTTTGTGCCGCTACATGTACACAACATATGAGGAAGAAGAACCTCCCAATCCCCCTTCACCCACCGCCATAAATTATAGTGGTTTCCGCTTCTGACTTGGATGGTGCATTTGTTTAAAAATTGCACTAGTTCAATCGAATCTGTATGCCTTTTTTCAACTTTATTTTTTTCAAGTTTTAGCTCATTCAGCATCAGTAATGTCCATCCCTGGTCAGATTAACTCGAATAAACAACATAAACCAAGTGTTTTGCCAGTAGTCCTTAATCCAGCCTATCAGCAGCCTATTGTGCTACTACTTTGGAACTTAACTATCAATGGATCTTAGTCATGAAATAACAAGAGATTGAGAAATGTCAATAAACTTCCATTGATAAAATTGACAAGGTACATTTCATTGGTACTCACCTTGAATTTAGGCTATCCACCAATAATATATTCTGCGCTATCCCTTATTTCCAAAAATCTGATAATTTAAATCAGGAGGAACATGAGAAAGTGCATCTATGTACCTGAAGACTATCAGGATGTTTTCTCAACATCAGATGTTAACTATAGCCACATGAAAGACTGGACACATTTTATAAGTGTAAGAGATTTGACCCCTACTAATCAAAGACATATATTAAGTCAAAGGTAGAGGAGAAATACAAGAAAACTGAGCTCAAGCAATTATTAGATGCTGGCTTATTTGTGCCCTCCCAGAGTCCATGGCCATCCCCACTGTTACTTATACAGAAGAAGAATGGTGGTCACAGGATAGTGATGGATTACAGTAAGCTTAATAACATCACTAAGAAGGACAGCTATCCAATTACTCATATCAATGATTATTTGGCATGACTCTCCAGCTCAAATTTCTTCTTCATGATAAAATTCACCAGCGGCTATTGGCTGATGGATTTATTGCCAGAAGATCCCAAAAAATACACGTTGATATTCATGGAAGGATTATTTTAACCTATTCAGATACCTCAGGTATAATGCAATGCTTTCATCTTATTCCAACAGGCAATGGACAAATTCATGCAAGAGCTTATACTAAGCTGTGTGATTGTATACCTTAGATGACATAACAGAACTTTCAATACCTTTACCAATCATCTAGACCAACTTAAGTCTGTTTTTCAATGACTGATAGAGAACCACATCAAAATAAAACTTGCAAAATGTAACTTCCAACAGTATGAACTGGATCTTTTAGGACACACCATATCGCGGGAAGGTATTTGATCCTTGTACATTTTGTTGAAGCAATCTCCAGTATGTCTGTCAGACAATTGCTCTCCCAGCTTCAAAAAAACTTTTTTGGGTCAAAATAGGATTAAATGAGGAAATGTCAGACATTTACAAGTTTGTAATCATGATAAGATTGTTCTAAGAAATAATAGCAATATTTAACGGCCAAAAGACCCTGGTTGTTTCTTGGAGGAACCCTGTGAATTAGGGTAACACTTTTACGAATAATATATGGGCAAATAGCACGAAGTCAGACAGTTGGATTTCCCCAACCATGTGGGGAACTTGGGGAGTCCATTGGATGTTTCTCCCAGGACACGTCTAGTGTAAATCAAACACCTAAGTGGGGACCACCCCCTTTTATAGGCTTAACGGGGTCCCCCAAGGTGAAAAATATAATATCTAACGGTGATTGGTTGAACCATATCAAAGTGTTACCTCATGGATTCGTCTTGTCCAAAATAACTTCCCATCAGTCATCTTGCCAAAGTGAAGCAACTTTTCCAAGCTCTGATAAGTTGAATTTCCATATTACCTAATTCAGACTTTACTAAGCTGTTCCAAACATTAGCATTGACTTCCCTTTGACCCTCAATACTTGAGATATAGTTTAGATACTGAATGGTAGTATTGAAAAGTCTCACCTTTTGTTTCTTATCCCGTTCCAAATAAAAACCTTATAGAAACCAACAATACTTTTAGTCAAAAAAAGTAATCATTTTATGAGTTAAGTGTTTTTTGTGTAAATCTGGCTGTTATCAGCACCAGTGAACCTAAAACTAGCTGGATTCCCACAATGTCTGAAAAAGAGCCTCTGAGACATACAGGTATGATCAGGAATGATGGGATATTACCATCAATTTCTTCCTAATTTTAAACAACTCACCGAACTCTTGTCTGTTTGCTTGCCAAAAATACCCTTTTGTGTGGGGAATAGAGAAAAGAACTGCATTTGAGTCTATGATGAGTTTGTCAAATAAAAGCCCTTCTAATGATATCCAAACTATAGGAAGCCCTTCATTCTATTTAGCGACGTCTCTGACTTGGCTGTATGCGTCATACTTTCTGAATTTGATGATGACTGCATTATCTACCCAGTGTCCTATTACAGAAAAAAGCTTTCCAAAGCTGAGTGAAATTATTGCATCGCAGGGAAATAGTGCTTATCTTTTCTTCTGGTGGTGAAGCATTTCTAGCCATTTTATACATATAAATTCTACAGTTGTTACAAACCACGCTTCTTTAAAGTGCCATAAAAATAAAAAGATCTGACAGAATACTAGCCCGCTGGGCTCTCAAGCTTCAGCACTATGACATGAATATCATCAACCATGCTAAACTGAAGCCCATGAGCATGGATGAACTGATTTGACTGCCATTATTTTTTCTAGAAAATAGTGAAGCTGAACGGTTACACAACCTACTCATGAAGGCAGACACTTGGGAGGACGAAGATGAACTAGTTTAGAAAACTATTAAACAACACTCTCAAAATATGAAAGTTCTCAATGAATTAATTTACAAGAAAATCAGATTTGTCTGGCTACCTTACTTGCGACCTTCAGATCAGGTACCAGTTTCAATGGAAGTCCACTATACCTCAGGACAAAGAGGAGACATGAAAGCTTATGAATGGATCAATGACTACTACTATTGGTAAAGAGTACCGGACTCTGTAGTGAAAGTCTTAGACGCCTGCATAACTTGTAAAAAACAGATCCTGAATAGGGACAAGTTCAAGTATCAGCCCATGACCACTTAACAGCTGTTTTAAGCCAGCAGTTTAGATGTAATAGGTCCACTACCTGAATCCCCCTAGGAGAAAATTGATACATACTTATAGGGATTGATAATTTCATGAAGCATGTTAAAGCAATTTCCATTTCTGTGCAAACTGCCAAAGCTACTGCTAACTTTTTATACCAAAATATATCTATTAGACACGGCTGCCCACAGGTTGCTATGTGTTAACAGGAAGCAATTTACTTCATATGTTGCGAGAGTCTTAGCTATGATCATTGGAAATCAACAACTATTCTCAGCTCCTTACAATCCATCAACCAATGATAATGAGGAAAGAGTGAATGGAAGGTTGGTTTCAATATTATGCAAGTTGACCAATTCTACTCAATTACACTGGGACCAATACCTTACAAGTGCTTTAGTGGCTTACAGAATATCTTTCTATCAAATTATCAAATTGTCTCTCTTCAAGGCCTTATACAGAAGAGAACTTGGAATCCCAGATTTATTAGCTCATGTAGTTACTAGCGATAATACTGAAGAGCCTGAGAAAAAATAAGATGATTAATTAGATGATTATACACCTTCAATCAGAGGCAATGGCAATTTAGCTAAGATGCTTACAAGAGAAAGTCAAGAAGCAAATGCAACTCACCAACCATACTCACTTTTGAGATTTTGGACTTAGTACTGTACTATCACAATCATATACCACCCCAATAAGAAAAATCAGATTTCATCTGGGATGGGCCGTATGCTATAACATATAAAAGCAGAGATGAATACTCAATCAAGTCCATATAAACTGGATTAACTATCAACCGCATACATTGATGATTCTTGCGTTGGTACTCCATTATTAATACCCTGAAGGGAGTGATGTTAGATATTGGGATATCAGACATGATGGGAAGAACATCAACCATTTGATACCCATGACAGTATTGACGCCTAGACTCAAGGTGGAAGAAAAAATAGTTACCTCAATTAATTAATCAGAAAAGCTAACAGTCAGTATGGCTCAGGTTGATATTAAAAAATTTCGTTGGAATAAATTGAGACTAAGATACAGTGAGATAAAATCCTTTCTAGATTATATGAAGGATTATCAAAAGATCAGGTGACCATTACTCAAGATGGCACTTGAGGCAGTAAATTAAGATGATTTTCAAAAAGGTAAGAAATAAGAATCTTTTAATGATCAACATAAGTGATATCAAGTCTCATCTGACTTGGTAAATTCAACTTGCAAATTATCTATCAAGAATATGCTATAAAGGCATAATACCTTCCAGAATGCTTCACCTGACTAAAAGCCTCCCTTTTAGATTTCCCCCTCCATTATTTTTATCAAGCCGTTTCCTTTTAGGGTTTATATTGTAAAATAAGACATATAAAAACCTCTATTATATACTATAATAAAGTTACGGTATCAGTTATATAGCTCTTTTTGGGTACTTGATTCCAATAATTCCATTTTGCCATACTTACCATAGGGCAGATACTCTAGTTGATAGACATAAGCAGTAACTAGGCACCCTAAAAATAGATAATATACTTAATGTACATCTTAGATGCCTTCAAATATTGACTGTCAGGATCCTTGGGCACAGAAACATTGAACTCAAAAATTGGAGCCTAACAATTAATAAAGACTCAAGAGTTATTCAGTTTACTAGCTGGCATAGTGTATCAATGATAAAAACTCTCTTTAACCGCTCAAAGTCACTTTTGAGCGATTTTAAATTTAAGTTTATTTATCTACAGCCATCTGCCCAAAAACCTATTCTTTGATGTCCTTGGCTCTGCCGCCTGCCACCCCAGTGTGGGGTAGCAGTGCACCCCCACCTAGCGTTTTCCGCCCTGCAGGCAAGCGCGTTTGGACGGGTTCAAACAGCCCGCCCACTGCTTCCAACCGTTTTGTCCCCCCACGGGACTTAGCGCTCCACCTGGCGCGCGTCCACCCTTCTCGCCCCCCTCGCTCTGCTATCCGCTATTGCCTCAGAGTGGACTATGGGCGTTTGTTCCCATATGCCGATAAGGCAATTATTGACCTAGCCACTACAGCCTTTGCGCCAGCTGGCTTTATAGACTTCCGCCCTTTTAAGGGCTACTTTGACGTTGGGTTCCAATCTGAGGAGGATGCTGAAGCGGCAGCACAAACTCCTCTAATTTATAAAAAAACCCCCATTCCCACAACCCGTACTCGCCTCCCTTCAGACACCACGCTAGTGGTATCCTTTGCAAATCTCCCATCCCACCTTCCACCCCAGGTTTTGTATGACCAGTTGGTCGCGGGGCTCATGGCTTATGGCACTCAGCCCAACCTCATCTTTGCCATTCCATCTGGTGCAGAACGCCTTGCTGCTCCTCGTGCAACAGCCACCATCATACCACACCACCCTACCATAGCCCAACAAATCCCACCCCGCGCTAGTGTGGCTGCAGCGCCAGATCATTTCTTTTGGGCTCGGGTTGATAATGGTAGGCAGATTTGTTCCCTCTGCTTTGGCATCGACCATGCAAAAAGAGCGTGCCCTAAGGCCAAATCCGCTGATGCAACTTCTGAGCCCCCTCTGGAGGTTCAGTATGGGGCACTTTGCTGCCCCCTCCCACCCTCCAATCTCGTTCAGTGGGCCCACATGGAAAATCAGCCCCACCCAAAACCTCCATCCTCACTCTCCCACCTAAATCTAAGCAAGCCAATCAGAGCAATGCTTGGACCAACATTCACACCCAAGCAGCTGCCCATTCGCCCAATCCTACCCACTCAAATTTAAATGCCACTATTCCAGTGAACCAAAATCCATGGGATCTATTGGCTGAAACTGACGAATCAGGTAATATCCTCATTAGTAAGCATACAGGTCAACCTCTCTGCCATGGCGATTATGGTCGGGCAGAATTTTTCCTTCCCGACTTCAATGAAACCCCTACCCCTCGCCATTTCGCTCCTCTACCCAATACAGCCCCCTTCCAAAGTGACCACCAGCTCGCCTTAGCTGCGGTGGCCTCTCCTCATTGCCCAAAACTACGCACCGCGGTGGCCCAGTCAGTGGCACAGCTCCAGCATGGCCTGCCCACCATCTTCTTCCCCCCGACTTCCCTGAATCTCCCTGCAGTGACATCTCAAAACTATTTGATGATGCTGAAATCGCTGTTATGAATGTCGCAACGCTTGCTTCATTCAACCCCTCAGCCAAAATCACCCGCCACAGTATCTCCCTTTTCACCCAACTTCCTGAAGCCCGCAAAGAAGCTGAAGTTCTCCTCGCAGCTTTTGTTGAAACACTTTCCCATCATTATCTTGATGCAGAAGTGGAAAACTCCTACTACGCTGACCTCAGCCCCCACTATGCAGATGCCCCAACGCCCTGGCTCTCTGCTCTGATCCGGTACTGTAACCAACACCCCTTGATCGAGGTGGGTCTTTCTGAAAACCAACCCCCGACCCCTCCTCACCCTCTGCCATGGTGGGTTAAGCAGTTTCTGCTTCCCACCTGGTTAGTAGTTTGTTTTGCCGTTTTGAGAGTTGTGATCGGTACTGTCTGTCCCCTGGTCAGCATACCTCGAATAAATCTAATCTAATAGTGTATCAATGATATTGTATAACAAACACTTTTATATTGGGAGAAGAGGCAAGAACGTGCATCTGATATTATATTTCTATTCTACAACTATAATAAAAATTTGTTGCATCTGGCAAAGACTATACTATTGTTATAATATTTGAGGCTCCCAAGGCCCCACTTTCCATTTCAACAAATCAGCCATCTCAATGGAGAGTTACCTCAATATAGGAGTTATCATTGGTCATGCAGAGCTCAGAAATTGTTATGAAAACAGTACCCAAGATAGGGAAGTTTAAAATATACTGATTTAAGGTTTTGGAGAATTATGCTCCTTAGCAATTTTGGTGCATAAAGTACCAACAGGTCATGTTGCAGCAGGCATACACACTGCACCAACCTCTGTCACCTGATGGGCTTTGCATGGGCATAAATCATGGCGCTATCCAAACACAGTTAAATAACACAGGATGAGGTCCAGAGGGAGATACAGTACATGAACAGCTGTACTCTGTACACCTGCATGGTCATATTTTGGGCCTTTTGCCCATGCATCCTCATAGGGGTTTCTTGTAGTGAGGGTAACAGGCTCTGGTCCTAAGGTCACAGGTTTCTTCATGCTGATGGCAACTTAGATTTGAGATGTTCTAGTGCCATTAAGCTTTTTCAGAACTATATTTTCCAAGCACACAAACAGTTGCATGGTCAAATAAACTAAGGAGTAAGAAATATCTCCCATCATAAAGGACAAGGTGGTTGTTGCAATTGGTTTGACCAACCATCCGTTTAAATTTAACTACTTAATTTAATATTTCAACTAATATGTAGAATTTGGGTTCAATCAGTACAGTATGCCAACATTAATCTATTTGATTAGTTTACTATGGATCACTTTGCTTCAAAGCCCAAGGTTTTATATGTGGTTTCTAAAGATGGATTTAATTACTAATAGTAACTTCATCTCAACTCCTTCAATTGCTGTTAAATAACAAAGGAAAATCTAATCTTTACTCTCTGTGGTGCAACTCCTAATTACTTTATATATTGATTAACTTGGCCATGGACCCTATTTTTTCATTTCACCTATCATACTACTTTAAAACTAACTACCTATCCCCATGCCAGTAAAAAGGTAACAGGGTCTTTTAAGATCTCCCTGACAAATATAGGAAATATTGTTTGAAATTTTGAAAAATAAATTTTTGGTGAATTATTTAAATTTTAAATTTATTGCGGGGAAGGCCGACCATGGGATGGACACTTCTGAATATGACTCAGACGAGACAAAATTTAGTACCAGGGGAGGCACCCCAGAGAAGCGATGCTATCTCTTGTTGCCAGCGGGAACGCCACTTATGGGAAGGGGGAGGGAACGTGTGTAGGGGGCGTAGCCACTATTGAGCACGTGTGGAGGAAGGGGTCTGATTTGATGAACCAGACTGGGAACCAGGAGGAGACCAGCTGTCAGCGACGTGGTGGGAGATATCCAAACATCCACGCTTGAAAGTGATCCACCAAATGAGACCGGAATCTGTGGACAGCTTCAGGGAGGGTGGGGATGGATCCGGCGATGGCATCCAAGACAATCGTGTGGATAGTCCACATGGCGATTGCAACCACCAGAGCACGAAGGGAGGGTGGGAGGGGGAGGCCATTGATGAAGCAAACATATCTCTTGACAGACTGAAGGGATGTGTTTGATCCTGGCCTAGCAGACGTTGGACTTCGCGTCATATTACTTTAGAGGTGGGGCACTTCTCCAGGCGGTGAAACAGCGTTCCATACTGGCCACACACGACACAGGATGAGTGTAAAGCATTAGAGCGCTCAGCTGTACGATACACCCGCCTCAGGCAGCGCCACACATGGGAGCGGACTTGAGGCTGCAACAGAGGATGGTGTGCGTATTTCCAGATAGTCTTTTGGGTCTCAGTGGAATAAGGGATGTCCATCATGTCCAGGTAGTCCACCCTGGATAGGACTTGGGGTCGAATGGGGATCACGCCATCATGGATGGGTAGCCCCTGTACCTCTTGTGTGAACTGAGGAGAGGGGCGGCCTCTTCGGGTTGTATGTCCACTAATACGAATTCTCCACTCTGCGCTTCGCATGGAGAGTAGGATTCGTTTGTAGTGGGTTTTGGTCCCGTGAGGACCTGTGGCTGATGTGTGTGATGCGAGGTATTTCATCAGGGAGTGGGGGTTTGATGGATTGTTGAGGCCCAAGGCTCGGGAGAAGTTGGAGCAGGCCGCGCGGGACCAGTGTTGGGATGGGAGTGTAGGAGCAGTGACGGCCGCAATCCAGGTGCCCAGGATCTTGGCGGCATGGGCTTTGAAGTCAAGTAGGCCCATGCCACCATGATGATGAGGGCCAAACATGACCTCTAGCCGTACTGGTGGAGGGCGGCCTGACCAAAGCCAACCTTGTAGCAAAGCATACAGGGATTTGAAGAAGCTTGGGGAGAAGGGGATGGCGTGGGATCCGAACCAGACTTTGGATAGGAGCATAGAGTTGGCAAGAACAACCTGCCAGTGAGGGTAGTAGGGTGGGCTCTGAGAGAGGCGATTCGCTTCGTCATGTTGTCCAGTATATGGCACTCCATTACTGCTGAAGCGTATCCTCCTGCCTCCAACCACACGCCCAGATGGCATACCGGTCCTATGGTAGGTCGTGGCACAAAGGGGAGCACCAGTGGAGCGGTGTGTTTTGATTTAGTAAGGCGTGGACTTGGGCGAGCAGATGGGCTGGGTTGGGAACTACTTGCTGGGGCCCAGCAGTTCTGAAACCGACCAAGGAGGATGATTTTGGTTTTGGAGGCGTTCAGTGCCGCGTTGCTTACCCGAGAATATTCCTGGATGAGGGCTTCAAGCGCGCGTGCATCTTTGTTATTAGACACCCCCACCACGCAATCATCTGCATATGCCATCATCTTGACTGGGGTTTAGCCTGGCATATGGACCCCAGTGAGTTGGGCATTCACATTTCGCAGTAGTGGGTCAAGGCTGAAGTTGTATAAGAGTGGGCTGAGGGGGTCCCCTTGTCGCAAGCCCCTTTGAGGGCGGACTACTTCCGTTAGGAAGCCAGGGCCACGCACCGCCATTGTTGCAGATTCAGTGAGCAGCATCACCCAGTTGATGAAGCAGGGGGGTAGGCGGAATTGATGGAGGCAGGCTTTAGGTATTCCCAGTTTACTCTATCATAGGCCTTTTGTTGGTCCAAGAATACCAGTGCTCCTGAGGCTGTGGACTGACATGCATTAGCCACAGAGTGCACGTTATCCCAAATCGACCTTCTGAGGATGAAACCGAATTGTTCTGGGGAGATGGTGGCAGATGCTACAGTCCCTAAAAGGTTAGCCATGATTTTTGTTAAAAATTTGGTGTCTGTGTTTGTTAGAGAAATGGGGCGCAAGTTGGCTAAGTTAAGCTTATCCCCTTTCTTGTAGAGTGTAAAAGTATAGCCTCATGTCCTCCTGGTAGGGGGTGCGTTTCCAACAGGCTTTGGTTAAGTGAGGCGAGCAGCAATGGGGAAATATATTTAAAATATTTTTTGTAGAACTCATATGGAATTCCATCTGGGCCTGGGCATTTTCAGTTTGGCGCACCGCGAATGGCTGTCCATAATTCGTTTAGAGTAATTAAATTCATTATTTCCGGGTATTGGAAAATGGTGCAGATATGAGCTCATTCAAGAAATTCCGCCACTTCGGCTGGCTGAATTGGTTTGGCTCAGTATAACTCAGAGTAATATTTTTGTGTTTTGATTGCCACTTCAGCTGGTGTGTCCGCAATGGAATTATCCAATCTTCGCACCTGTGTGCAGGCCACACTCTGGCATGGTGCGAAAATTTTTTTAAAGAAAAAAGCGGTGCACTTGTCACCTTTGGTGATGCGTGTGGCCCTGTATTAGACACAAACCCAATGTTTGTGTTGCCTTTCAAGTGCGTTGAGGTGGGCGGCTGTCTCTGCCCACTTCTGGCCCCATGCAGGGCTGTATCCTATGGCTGGAATATTGGACTCCAAGTGGGCCAATTCTGCCAGAGCATGCGAGATAACTGCCGATGTGGCTCGTGAGCGTCTGGAGGAGAGATGGCGATAGTGGCGGATGGTGTCCTCTTTGAAAGTTGCCCATGTGGAAATGGGGTCTGCACAAAATGGTGCAACAATTGATTTTGCCAAAGTTGCCTCTTCCACCCACGTGGAGAAACCTGGTGATGCAAGCTCAGGGGGGGGGCTGATTCTGCACCAATGTGGGGCCTTAGCAACTGTGACCAGTAGGTGGTAGGTTATCAAGACCAGTCGGTGGTCAGAGAATTCCATTTTCATTGTTTTGAAGTGGGAGATGCGGGGTTGGAATTTCGCCGGCGTTAGAATAAGGTCAATGCGGGTCATGGACCTTAATTGGCCGTTGTGGATGTGGGGACGCGTCATGTTTTTGAGCAGTGGGGCATGTCACAGCAGCACATCCATTAACCCAAGGGTGGCCTTTAGAACGTGTAGTTCTACGTGACCCTGTGAGGCGTGGGGTGAGGGAGGCCACTAGTCCATTGGTGAGGTTAGCCAACAGTTCATGTCGCTGACTAGGAAAGAATCAGGGGGTAGCGGGAGGGATTTAGCTGATGAGAAAAATTCCTGACGCTTGTGTGCACCGTTTGGGGCATAGATGTTGATTATTGCGTGTGCTATGTCAGCCCACGAGAAGGTGACAATGAGCACTCGGCCATTTAGGAATGTTTCTGAGGATGTGAATTTGAAAAATTATTTTTCTGAATTAGCACCCCACAGTGCTTTGACCAAAAGGATAGGGATGGGAGGAGCATTGTTTTCCAAGCTTCCTTAGAACCTCGTGGACAGTGGGACTCCTGGATGGCCAGGATATCCACGGGTAAATTGTGTTGTAAAAAACTCAGTTTCCTAGCCTGGGATGGGGAGGCCTTGAGTCCGGTGATATTTAACGTCCCTAGAGTGAAGGTTTCCCCCATCGCACCTTAGGTGCAAGGGGGTGGGCCCCCAGGCCCACCAGCCTCTTCTAGGTCCCCACGGGCTTTCACAGCAGCGCGGGTGTTAGCAGCAACGCTATTGGGGTTTTTGTTAATTTTTGCATAAAGAGTCGCGTTGGCTTTGGCCTTCGCTTTTTGTTTTCCTGACGTCATACAAATTTTTTGCGGTGCAGATGAGTTTGGTGTACCGTCAAGCAGGTCAAAATTTTTTTTTGCAGTTGGGATAGGTCCCAAGTCAGTTTTGACTGGAGCTTGGGTGCAACGATTGGGTGAGATCAAATCTCCCATTGGATCCTCAGATTGAGTGGCCCACTCGGCATGGGCTTCCCAATCTGATTGGTTGATGGATTATCAAGTTGCTTCCACCATGAAGGTCTCCATGTCCTCCTGGCGTTGTGAGTGTGGGATAGCAGTGGTGGCCTTGGCCGCTTCCTTGGCTGTGGCCCTATGGGCCTGCTTGGCCTTCTTCCACTCCTGTAGGGAGATAGGCTTTACCAATAGGTAGCAGCCTTGTGCTCCCCATGGGAAAGCCTCCTTGGTGCTTGCGGTTGGTTCGTGGTGCGCCTCTCCGCTGGCCATGGCCGCCGAGGGGTGCTCTTGGAATGTGACGCCCTCCTTGATAGGGCATGCGTGCGCCTTATGGCTGAACGTGTCACAGTGGGTGCAAATGGGGGGCGCGCTGTCCATGGTTACCTGGAATGGGTGGGTGGTATGCCCTGTAATATCAATAAAAGTGGAGTGTGGGATCTGGGTTAGGTCCTTCATGATCTCCTCAGTTGGGGTCAGAACTGCGATGGCTTTGCTGGTGCACAGGTGTGGCATCAGCGTGAAGCATTGCATTTGAAAAGATTGTATTTCGCCATATATGGTGAGACCATCTCTCAGGTGTTGTTCCAAAATGGCACGTTTTACCGTAGTAGGCAAAAAGTCAAATGTGAGGAAAATTTGGTTTGATTTCGTCCATCTGGTGCATTTGATTTCAATGACCCGTTACCCTTCGAGGAGGTCAACCAAAATACGCACCGCTGCAGCCTCATCTGCTGCTTTTTTGCTTTTGAAACCTAGGTCCAGCCAACCGCGTGACATGGAGTGAGGTGCAACATACACCGCGGTCAGGAAAACTTTGTGTACATCTTCACAAAATTTTTCCCATAAGGCCGTTTTTTGGATGTCCAGATACACATGGACTCCGAATTCCACTGACAAAAGTGGCTGGAAGTGTGACGTGTTAATTTACTGGTTGCATTGTGCTTGCCACGTGAGTATCTCTGGGGAAATTGTGACTGTCAGTTTTTAAGATTTTTGTCTATTCCGCCAGATTCTCCGGGGCTTTTTGAACGTTGGAGGCCGCGGGCCTTCCACCTGCTTTCTTACCTTGCTTGCCCAACTGCTCCCTGACATGGGCGCAGACTAATCTCCTCTGTGAGATTATCAAACTAGATTCAGTCTTGAATTGAATAGGTTGCAATAGTGATTGCAACGAGAAAGAAAAGTTTTCCCATTAGGTCAAAGTTTTGATTTTGATTACCTCATTGATGCAAAACTTAAGGGTCCAGCATCACACAATAGAGGGACTACGCTGAGCTCCAAAAGGTAAGTGGTCATCTTCAAGTCATATTTTCCTTCAACTGCAAAATACCACAAACTATGTAAGTAAGTTTTACAAATTGATGAAAGGTGGTATGACTTACTGCAGCACCATAAATTTTTTTAGCAAGTGTTTGTTGGAATGGAATGGATGACAACATGGAAAGATGTTGTTCATTATTTTTCATTAACATGTATGAGTTTGATGCAGATTTTCAGAGCAATTTTATTTATGAGGCTCTGGTTTTATTTATTTAAGGATGGCCAACTAGGGGACAGACACATCCGATATGTAGGGAAGAGGAAAACGGAAAACAGAAGAGGGAAGAGAGCGCGAAACAATGGAACTCAAAAGATATGACTTGGCACACTTGGGTGTGGCTAGGAGCCACGGGTGGTGGATGACTAGACCTTAGGTGGCATGGCAGCTCAGGGGCTAGTAAGGTGTACCGCCTATGGAGACTGTGAGGTCTTTAATGTCATAACAAAGGAACCAGATTGGAATCCAGTTGCCCATCCATTTTTTCCATTTGTGTTGGAGTGATCCGAGCAGCCAGGCTTGGAAGTGTTCGGCCAAATGGCTGTGGAACCTGATGATGGCTTGGTTGAAATTGTGGAGGATCCTGTTGAAAGCGTCGAGGTTAATTGTGTGAATGGACCAAATTGCAATACTCACATTTAGAGCCCTTAGCATCTGGGGGATAGGCGAGGCCATCTTAAGTGCCAGGATATCGCAGGATAGTCGGAAACAGCTGTTGGTAATTGTTGAAACAAGTGCATCACGTTGGCCCAAATATGCGCGGATGGCGGGCACTCTTCCAGGCGGTGTGCTAGTGTGTTGGGTCCGCCGCAGATGGCGCATGACTTGAACCTTGAGAAGGTGCAGTCAGCTGTTCTAAACATATGGCGCATGTAGCGCCACACCGTGGAGCACACTTGTGGGGATAATAGAGAGGGCAGGTGACGAGGTCCCACACCTGCTTTTGGGTGCACAAGTCATATGGGACGTCTTGGTAGTCTATGTAGTCAATCTGGGATA
>JAKSZP010004859.1:0-21028 GCA_022478985.1 Massospora cicadina
CCTTCCAAGGATGATGGAGGGTCACCCCAAGGGATCAAACTCCACAGCCAACAATCTGGTGAACAATATGAAGGAGTACTTTGAAAAACTTTTGGCAACTTAGATAAGGTGGTTAATGCCCAAAATGGAAATCAAATACTTATCGCTCAAAGGCACCATATAACAGACAATGACTTGTCATGATTAACACCAAAAGATATACTTGGCTCCTACCATTGCAGCAAGTTTGGACTGATCGCCTTAGGACCATAAAGAGTCATACTTTGGGTAAACAAAGTGACTTACAAGTTAGAGTTCCTGAAAAGTTCCCATGAATACTTGATGTTGCATGTATTGCAAATCAGAAAATCCAAAGGTCTGATGCCAGAAAGCATCATGTCCAAAATTACAGCCCTAGAGAAAAAGAATATTAAGTAGATAGAAGGCACTTAGACATTTTGAGGCAAATACTGGTATTTGGTCAAATGGTCTGGTTACACAGTCAAAGAATGCTTCTGGCAGACAGCCAACAACTGCATTAATTGCCCCCAGAGGGTATAGAAGTTCTGGCAAAGGGGGCTATCTTCTGAGGGGTTATGCGGCAACTAACCCCTGCCATACCACCACATTGACTTAATATTACTCTGTAGGGATATTAAAGCTTACCTGAAAATTCTGAGGACTTAGGATATCATAAAATGGAAGAATTATGTGTTTAAATGGCAGTTTTTTTGAAAGGTTCTAGAGTTTTAAATAAATGTAAAATTGTCAATAATCAATTAGAATGAAATTTGGTTAAAATTGATAAGATTTAAAATTTGATAAAGTTTATTTAATGCCTTGATAATTCACTGTGCGTTCAGAAATAATTCCAGAAGAGGAGGAGAAATTCTAGAAACCTCAAAATCTGCTGCGCAGACCCCAAAAATTATAAAGGTTCATGTCTCTGACTAAGCCTCCACCCTATAAATAGCTCTGACAAACATTAAATGATTATACTTTGCCTTAGAAGATATTATTACTAAACTATAAAATATATAATAACTTCAGGCACTTTTTCTAAAGCTTAGAGCATTTATCAAAAGTACAACTGGCTATTTATATATTATACCTTGGATTTGTACAAAGCCATCATAGCCTTGTTTTCCCTATCAAAAGGAAAAACCCTTCTATTTAATGTCAGTATCATGCTCACCACCTTTCAGGGCCTTATCTTCAGATGTACTGACAGCATACAAACTAAGGATCTCATATCCATAATATCTTTAGTCCTCTGGACAGTTCCATGGGCATTACTTTCTAACTGCTTTGTGTGTATGTAGAAAAACCCCATCTATCACACACCCCACAGAAACTTTACCCAAGTAATTTCCACTCAAGAGGGGCAGACCGAGTCCTTACATAATTAATATAAGTTTTTAGCTATGACTCTTAAGTTAAACCATGCAGAACAACCATTCCAGACAAAAGGGTTAAAACACAGAGCAAGAACCAGAAAAATAGAAGATCTAGGGCACATGCTAGATGAATGCTGGGTTTTTACCACTCCACAGTCCCTGAAACTGAAAGCCATTACAGAGGCTAGGTGGCACCTGAAGAAAATCAAGTAAATCTGTGATGAGTTATATATAGTCTTGAGATATCCAGATCAGCAGGACAGCAAGATTGCAGGTCTGACTCTTTTTCAAGCTTTTGATATGTGCTTAAATAACCACGCCTGTTAGTGAAATGAGTGAGTAATTAAATCTTAATTGGTTTAATTAGATAAGTTTCAGATAGAAAACTCCCTTTGAACTCTGTGAGTGACTTGAAACCTTGTGGGGGCACCAGATAAAAACCATAAGGTTGGTTCCACTTAAAGGATCTGATGAGTGTGTTAACCTTAAAGAACTCAATAAGTTTCTGCCAAAACAGCATAGTGTTCCTAAGAAAACTCCAATTGTTCCCCTAGCTACCCAACATGTTGCTCCACTAGTCTACAAATCACTTGATGAATCGCCCTGCTGATGTTCACAGAAATTTACAATAATAGACCCATAAATTGTCTCCAAATATTACCTTCCCAGATGTCTTAAAAAATCAAGGACCTAAAGATAGTAAAGTGATAAAATATATTTCATGAACTTCTGTATCAAAACCAATTCCTCAAGTATGGTAATTTGTTGTATAATCAATACTAAAATTTTCAAACCCTTTTGATCACTCCACTAGGACCAATGGAAGCCCCTGCTCACTGTTACAGGTTAACACTATTGTGGTGTCCCTTATATTTTACATTATTTGGTCACCATGCGCAATAGCTCAAAAAGGCACTTATATGACCCCAAAAATATCACATTGTCACACATGACTAATTCAGATATTGACCTAATTTGGAGCTTTCTGACTACCATTCTAAAAAACAATTAAGATCTCAACTCAGATCTCAAAGTTACATTACCTGAATAATAATGTAACTTTGAGATTCTGAGTAAAGAATTCCCATGATGCCCAAAGCATCTAATAGTGGCACCTCTATAAAGGTGAACCAGAGTTTATCATCCACTAGTCAATCACATTCAGAACTAAAAAACTGACACAATGGGAAAACTGGCTTAATTTATTGCTAGTCATGAGCCTGGATCTATGCAACAAATTAATGTTCATTGACAAATAATTTCTATAGTTCTTCTTATAAGATACTACTTTTAAGTTGCTAGAATAGTGGTGCTACGCAGACTATGGATTTATTCAATATATGAATACCACTGATGGAAGCCTAGTCTTTTTTGGGCATGTCAATATTCTGAAAGTATATTATTTTAAGCAGCTGTGCCCAAAATCACATCACAATCCACATGTAAAAATTATTTTCCTTACCAACTAGAACTACTTTGTATATTTTACCAGATCTTTAGTTAAAAGATATTAATAAGAAAATAATGCAAATATGACAAGCTTTCAGGCTAATATATTTAGTGTAACTGTTTAGTCACTATATAAAATAAAAATATTTGCTGCTTAGTATTTAATGACAAATACATTGAAGATTTTTATTTTTTATCTTAGTAAATGTTGAGGTAAAAAGTATAATTTGAAGTATAATCTGGTCAAACATAGGTTTCTAAATAAGTTATTACATACACATATATATTTGATCATTAGGACATGTACACAATTATTTAATGCCCTTATAAGAAACCTAAATGACCTGTCACGTTGTGTAATTTTTTGTGATGAATAGTAAAACTATACCTAACAAGATATTATATATATATAAAAACACCCAAAGTTTTTTAAGAACAAGAAGTAAAATTATTTAGTTGAAGGGGCAAACTGAAGTTGGTTGAGCTAGATAGATTTTATGATTTTATTCAAGGCAAATTTGCAAAAAGTAATTGCTCACTACAGGGGTCGAACCTGTGACTTTGGCGTTATTAGCACCACACTCTAACCAACTGAGTTAAGCGAGCTTATCTTCTAATATTAACTACTAATATTAATAGTATAATAATAATTTTAAGTTTGCTAGTAATCAAAGAGAAAAACTTTACTTACTACTTGTCTTAACTTACAAGCGTATTTGTAAAAAAATAAGCTAAACCTTCAAACTCCCACTGCCATTTTCTCCCCAATGTCCTCAGATTCTCTGCTGGCTGCTTTAGTGTGGGATAGCAGTAAAACTCCCCTAACATTTTTCATTTGTTAGGAAAATGTGCTCAGACAGGTTTGTCCAGTCCTAACAAATCCTTGAGCGGCATGAATCAGCCCAAGGATCTTGACCTCCACCTTTCATTTACCCAGAGATTGCCTTGTAGCCCTTTGGTGCTCCTCAGGAGCAACATGTGTTTTGGCCTTTGGTTTGACTATAGGAAGCCTTTTTTATACAATGCAAAAATCATATTTGACAAGCTGGCTTTTTTTGACTTAAGCCTCTACAAGGAGTATTTTAATATCAGCTTCACTTGTAAAGCTGATGCTGCTATTGTGGCAACTGTGACCCTGGTTTTCCAGGGTACCCTTCTCCTCACAACTTACATCTGGCTCCTAGTGGGCACCACTATGGAGTTTAGGTTTTCTGGTTTTCCCACCTACCTTCCCCTCACGGTGCTCCATCAGGAGCTGATGGAAGGTTTGAAAGTTTATGGCTCTAACCCATATTACAATTTATGGTTCTAAGTGGGGCCTCACACCTTGCTGGGCCTCAGGCATTTGCCACAATCAGCCTTATTTAATAATTTTAATGTCAATTTATCCTCAGGCCATCATCCCTTCTTCCCCAAACATCTGTTATAGGCCTGCATCAAGGGCATGCAGACTATCTGTACAACTTGTTTTGAGTTGGATCACTTGAAATGCAATTGTCCCTCCTTTGTGGCTTCCACTGGCTCTGAGTCTTCCTCTGTCAGCCTCCAATCTTTTGCCAACCCTGCACCTTTTCAGTATGTGGTACTAACCTACCCCCTCCCCCAAAGCCTGCTGCTGCAGCAGTGCCTGAAGCAACCAATCATGACTCTCCTCAGCCCATTACCACAAATGCTCCAACCAATCATGAACTAGCTTTGACAATGTTTCACTCCCTTGCTTCCCCCAATTTTCCAACCAATCTTCAATCATATGCCAGTACCCCAATCCAGTTAAACCAGATCCTTGAGGCCTATTGGCTAAAATTGATGTGTTAGGCAATTTTACTGACCTCCCTCAGTCCAAATCAAGTGGCTTATCAATTCAGAGTGTGATGATAAGTTCCGCTTTGTTTATACACCCCTCAGATGAATGATAATTTATTCTGCAAGGACCATCAGCTTGATGTTAAAGAGACTGTCATGTTAGATTGTTATCACCTCAGAAAAGCTGTCACCAAATTAGTGGTGATGCTTGTAGAAGTTATTACCCCTCCTATTATCCCCACCATTATTCCATAAAGAAAAAGTAGATGAATTGATTTTACAAATCAGTCAATGATGCCATTTATGACCTGGCAGTAGTAGCACTGAATACCAAAGCCAAGATTACCCGCACTAATATTGCCACAGATAGCAAGCTATTCAACGCCCACATTAAAGCAGGTAAAGTTTTTGCCCAATATTTGAGTGTACTTTTTGTAGCCAGTAATTTTTATGAGCACCTGCTCATAAGCACTCTAAAGCCACATTCTGACAATGCCCTGACGCCCTTGCTCTCTGCCTTGGCCCATGATCTGCTCTGGGATGAGGAAGCCATTGCCAAAGATGAGCTCCCTGATACTCTATCCCTTTTGCCATGATGGTATAAGTGGTTCTCTGCTATTCCACCTGATTGGTTGTGTTTTCACTTTTTGTGCATGTCATGTACGCTCTTTTGAGCAGTTCAATTCATTTTTGTCAGTTTTATTTTTATATTTTTCTCTTTGAGCTTCATAAATGTTTGTCCCCTGGTCAGCGTACCTCAAATAAATTATTATATAATCAAAGAGCAATAAACTTTCAATATACATTAAATATATGCTATGAGCTAACATAATCTATAAAAATTTTTGAGCTAAATAATAATATAATATTTGTATTCTATCAGGAAGTAGAATTTACTTATATATTACAATAATAGTTCTCATAATCTCTATGTGAGAACTCTCTTAATATATATATTGTAGAAAGGCTTAATTCACCAAGAGAATAGCTTTGTAATATCCTAAGTCTTTATTAATAAATTACTAAAACTTCATCTTCTTACTGTATAGATGGATGCTATATTCAAAAACATAATTATTTACTCAGTATAAAATTTTGAAACTAGATATTTAAGCCTTTATATGGAAATTCTATAGATTTTTGTATTTTTAATTAGACTAATTTTATCAAGTTATGTTTAGTATATATATTATTTCTAAACATGGTTTATAAGTAATTAGTTATAATGTATTCTTATTAATACATATTTTTATATTTGAGGTAGCTTACTTGAGGATGATACCACACTATAACTGATAATAATTATTACATATTTGATAGCCCCTACAACAGTAATAGGCTTTCTGAGTGCATGCTATTTAAGGAGATATGCTTAGATTGTATATATATATTAGGTTTCATTATTTTTTTAGGAATTATACTAAGAGTTTTTTATAAGACAAAAAAGGCTAAATTATATAAATAAAAATGTGAGAGCCTCATGGTTTTAGTTTAGCTTTGTATAAACAGTAAAAATAATTATTTTTATTTAGCATATGAGGCGTTGGTAGTTTGTATCCTTTTTAAAATGCTGAAATTTTAAAAGTTTTTTGTAATTAGCATCAATTTTTATTTTGGTTTTTTAAGATTTTTTGGTGCATTGTTCATGATCTCATATAGACCTCAAGGTTGGTAAAAGTTAATGATGATACAAATTTAGTTTTCTTAAGTAATTTATTAGTGTCCTTAAATAGTACATATGATATATCCTATTTAGCAGCATACTTACTTTATGTAGTGTTTAATTTTTTTATTGATAAATTATATGACTATCATGAAACTAAATATGAACTTTAACTGACATATACTTAGCATCCTACAATATCTTACTTAAAAGATATAGGATTGAGAATACTTAACTTGTTAAATAATATATAGAATATATAAAAATTGGCTGTTTTAGGCTTTGATTGCATATTTACCCTTAGAAACTTATTTTATGGATTTATAAAGAATGTAAGCATATATGACTTTTTTAAGCATAATTTTCATAATGAGCAATTTATTTATTATAGACTTGTAATATCCTAGTTATTTTTTATCATACTCTTATAGAGTAAGTCTAGCCTTTCAATGGGAGAGATTCCAAAGACTCTATATGAGAAATAGAGGTCAGTTTTCTTGCTCTCTCATTATGTTAGATTTTTATGGTGCCCTAATATGGACTGATGCACTTTGGTATCTTAGGTTCTAGTTTAGGTACTATCAATATTACATCTTCTAAATGTAAACTGATGTCTGAATAGCCATTTATTGAGTTTTTAAAAATTTCATTATAATCGGAAGAACTATAGTCTTAATTTATATTTCAAATATCAGTATCTGCTTATTTTATTGTTTTATTTGCTTCCATACTATAAATCATCATACAAAGCCTTGTTTTCAAACGGCATATAAACCTGTGTTAAAAATTTTTTACAAGTAAGAAACTTTTATGTTCTGATTAATAAAATCCTGATGGGCAGAGTATAATAATTAGATATCACATAATTCATATGTTGCTATTTATCTATATAATACATATATTTATGCTATAATAAAGCTAAAAGTAATATGAAAAATTATTTTTATACCCTCACAACTGGTTTACAGCTAGACCTTTTATTGTAGTGGTCACTAATCTTGAGAGTCTAAAAACCATTAAAAATTAAAAGCTTGAGCCACCTTTACAGTAGCATGTACTCAACCCTTCATTCACGCCTTAAAATTTATGTCTCTAAGGAGACTCTTGATTAAAGTAAAAATTGTAACATTGTACTTCTTTTAATGCACTTTATAAAATACCCTGGACACTAAAGCAGTTTTAGCAATTTTAATAAAATACTGTACTAAGTTAATGAAATTAAGGCGTTTACAAAAGACACATGTGCTAGAAAACACAGTCAACGTGTTGCTCCCAAATACTTTGGATTGAGGCGCGGCATACTTGAGAAAATTATGGTCCTCACAACCTATTTTAATTAAACATAGGGTAAAGGAGGCTTAATGTATCTTAAAGAGACGCCAATAACTTATGCAATGACATTACCCATAGGAAGTGTAATATGATGTTTTGCCTTGACTCAGGTCTTCAGTTATTTTTAATTTATTTGCTTCAATTACACATTGATATTTTGTGGCTACAAGAATTATAGTTTGTGAGCTCATGAAAGAGCATTCATCCTTCCAAATCCATAAGCCATATCAGAATCATCATTTTATTCCTCATAATATATTGATATACCTCCTGAATATGGACACCACTATAACAACTATACCCAATATACCTGTGGTACTCAATGTACTCTTTATTGCATGTACTCTCAAGATCAGAACACTTTTTGTTAAGAGGCTAAATAATTGTCTATACTTCTTAAATTATCCTTAAGTAGAGTACCATGCTTTACTAGATGAAGTCTATTATTTTTGAGAATTATCTCAGGCATAGTCATTACTATAACAGAGACTGATTATTCAAAATCATATAATTGTCGCTATGTGATGCACTATTAGTTAAGACCTTTGTTCATGTATAAAGGCCCAGTTATTAGGAAGTAGCCCAAGATCCCAACATAGAACCAAATCTGTGCAATAGCATAATGAAGACTGCGTGCAACATGTGGTGCTCACTACAGGGGGACCAAAACTGTGATTACTATAACAGACAACATAATTAATAACTATGAAAAAGCTGACAATGTGTAACCATTATATCATAATTTCTATTGATATTATAAGTTTTAGTAGTTATAACAAGATAAAATTAAACTGAGATACAATGCTCAGTTTAAAGGCTTTGACAACTATACATTTACTGCTGAATATCTACAGAAGATAAACAGATTTTATTGAATGGATTCCAACTGTTCAGTCATGTGATATATCTGAATAACTCCTATGTTTAACTGAGAGCACAACCAAGAGAAGTATTATAACAATAGGATACTTTTATGTTACTCCCACGGCAAATTAATGAACACTCTCAACAACCTTGAGCAACTTATACATTACATCATGGGGTACCATCAACATAATGTATGTCAATCTCAGATAAAATCTTTTGTAATAATTCTCTAATAATGAAAGCAATTAGATAGAATCAACAGTTAGAAAAGTAATGTGATCCATAAATTCACAGTTGGTAATTATGTTAAAGGAGACTGATAAAATATTGATTCTGACTAAGATCTCAGCGCACATATATCTCAGCTTTTAGATGAGCTGTTTGGTCAGATTAATTGGAAATAGGTAAAGATCAGCCATAAAGTAATAAATGAGAAAGATTTTAAAAGTAGACTAGGTACAAGAAATGAATCAATTATGCACTGAATCTAAGAATGTCATTAACGCTGCCTAAATTGAAGATTGACAACATGAGTCTATAGAGTAGCTTAGCCAATATACTTAATAGGAAATGGAAATATCTGCTCAACATATTAGAGGTACTCCAGAATCGATCAACACCCTTGAAGAGAATCTAAGACGCCTCAAATCCAGAAAAATTCTCTGTATCATCTTATCAAATCATTGGAGAATGCCTTCTATGTTAATCAAATAGATTTGGGGGACGTAATCTGAGTGAATAACAATCTATACTTAACAATGCAATAAAAATATAATCTAGAGGGCTAATTAAAAGGATATTTAAGGACATAGAGCCTTATTCAATGTTATAAAACTTAAGTTTTTAATACTAAAGCAGTTTAACTAGTAGTCAAATTGTAGGGATAGTGCCCAAGTGGTAAAGTATGAACTCAATGACCACTGCCTCCCAAGTTTGATACCAGTAGATGAACTTTGGTTAAGACAATTCATGACTGTGTTGGCATTGCGCACCAATAAACTGAACTGAGATAGCAAGTAGCAAGGTGGTCCATGGAGTTCCTATCCTATAAAAAATGTTGCGCATGGAGGTTTACTGGGATTTGTCCTCAATTCCCATTGATCTCAATTTCTCTGTTTTCACCATCTATCAGTACAGTATCGTTCCCAGGTCAGCCTACCTCAAATAAATAAGTAGTCAAATTGTGTTTGAACTGAAAATTGCATGTAAGAAGATTAAGGCTGACTCTAGTGAATATCACAGTTTCTTTAATCACATAGATACTACTAGAAGAAGACATAACTTAATTTGGTGATGAGCCACTTGGATATGTTCACAAACTTTCAGGCCACCTCCAATGATATATTCCATCTGCACTATTGGCAATGAATTGACCTTTAGAGAATATGACTCAAGGAAGAAGAAAAAATAGCAGGCTAATAATCCAGTACCCTTTATTGGATCCTCTGAGTCAACTTCAGGAGTGACTGTGCCTGAAGCATGTTCCAACCTTTTAAATGCATCAATCCTGGTAATTTTCAAAGTTCAATATGAATAAGAATGTGCAGTTATTTTAAAAACGTTAAAGATGGAAAATACGGGGAAGATGATCTCTTTAAAGTTGACCACCATGATATAATACTTGAACGACCAAAGTAACAACTTAATTATGCCTTACTTAGCCAAAGATAGCTGGATTCCATGATTTAGAAACTCCATACTAAGAGAATTTGATTGTCCTGTAATAATGCCCAACAAAAAGC
The DNA here is from genome assembly GCA_022478985.1 of Massospora cicadina. NCBI lineage: Eukaryota > Fungi > Entomophthoromycota > Entomophthoromycetes > Entomophthorales > Entomophthoraceae > Massospora > Massospora cicadina. Next base: position 10,233 of record JAKSZP010004859.1, read on the forward strand.
AAAATATATGACCATACAGTTCCAAAAAATGAGAATGTTAGCATTTTTACAACAAATCTTATCTTAAGGCAGAACCTGAAAGGCCAAAGCTCTAAATGACTTTGATTTTTAAAATCTCCCCAAAATGCTATAAGGTACTACCTCAAGTTAATTATTTTTAACTGCCTGCTTTTGCTAAGGAGTTGTATCAAGCTTCGCCTTAGTATAATGAAGCCTTGACTTTAAGTTTCTAACTTTTTATCTATTTCCAATGCATTCAATCTAGAATTACTATCAATTTAATTACAAATACATGTTTTATCAGGCCTAAGGCTCAAAATCATCATTATTAACATTAGGATATAAATCTTTGAGCAATTTTCTTGAATAACAACAAATTTAAAACTGAACAAATTCTGGATAAATTGCCCATTAGTGCTCAACTGACTGATGAATTAGGGAAGTATGCCCTAACCAGCTTATTATCATCCTAATATTGATATGAGGTTATGTTCACCATTTAACACTTCTATTCGCCCCATTTTTTTCCTTTTCCACATATTATGTCTTACTGTCTTTTAGCTTCCTAATGGAAGATGTTTTAAGACACTTACCTGTGCTATCGATTATTTATCTCAGTCCAGCCTTGAGATTAATCCTGATCTACTACAACTCTGTTCCTGGACTATGCCATCACCTCCTATAAGCCTATACTTCCCTATTACTTTTTGATAGTACTATCATTTACTTTGTAAACTTTACTCATAAAACTTTATTTTTCCAAAGGATTAATGTTTCCTTGGGCCTCTGAAACAGCCTTAAGTTGGTTCATCCCACTGTATCAAACTAGGTCCTGGTGATAGCATCCAAACACTCCTTTTCAGCTTGTACCATTAGTGAATTTTAAGAACTTGTACATCCCAGCAATAGTTGAGTACTTAGAAAAGATGCAAAATCACCTTTGAGCCACCTAATGTGGAAATTTATGAAAGTTGAACCAACCTTCAAAAAGGTAGTACCACTAAGAGCCCACTAGGTAGTAGCAAAAAGTGACAGGATAATACTGAACTTGACTTGGGTTTGCTGATACAAATTTCTGAAAATGTAACTTTAAAAGTCACTATGCCGCTAACTGCTCTAAAAAAAGCTAACATTAATTATGTAGCCTCATAGACAATACTAAACTACAGGAATAGATAATTGACAAGAGAGAGAAATACTCTTTTACCAGACATTAGTCAGCCCCAGTCAGACATCAAGATGAAAGTACAATCAAGTTGGAGCTCCCTCCGCCCAATGACATTCCTCATACTAACAAATTTGAAGCAACTCAGAGTCAACGCTCCATATTATAGAAGTAAGGCCATTAGAGTATTTCTAATCCCTATGATACACAAATTTCTGAGCAATTGAATTTTGTAAAAAATGATGAAACAGATAATCCATCCTCATAGAAGTGAGTCAAGATAGAATTACATCTGGAGGCTTCAAGTAATAATTTTTGAAGTGGGGAGAAAATAAGGACTATGATTGACCAGGTTGACACTTAGTCCTTTTTTACACCAAATGAAATTATAAATTCCTTTACTATTTGCATCTATATTGATATACAAGTGAATAAGGTTTGTGTCAATGCTATAGTGGATAGTGGTGCTCCTGTAAATGTAATATCAATGTAGGAATCCAGCTGATTCTAGCTCGCTTTGCTTGACAACTGCTGGATTCCACAAAATTTTGTAAATAAAATTAAAAATAAAGCACTAATAAAAATTGGTTTTTTATAAATTTTTTATTAGCGTGATAAAAGTGAAAATGACCCCCTCAACATCCAACAATTTAGTATTTAAAGTATTATAAGGGTTGAGGGGAATTTGAGGATATGTTTGGAATAGCTTAGCCTAGTCCAAATTCAGAAATATGGGGGAATATCATATTACAACTTGGGTACTCATTTCATGGTAGCAGAATGATGGAAGGGAAATTTTAATTGGCCAACACATACCTGTGAGGTAACAATTTTATGACATTCAGCCATTCCCCGTTTGAGAAATTTCTTTTTAACTTGGGGGACCCCAACCAAGCCTATAAAAGGGGGTTGTCCCCGCATAGGCACTTTAAAGGACTTTGTTGTGATTGGGGGAGTGCCTTCCAATGATTGCCCCAAGGTCTGTTGTGTGGTTGGAGTATCTGACCATTCAAATTTACATTTAGTGCCCATGCAGGTTTCAAACTGGCGTTACCCCAATTAATGGGGTTCTACTGAGAATCAGCCAGGGCCTTTTGGCCAATATCCTTGATATCATTTTTATTATCATTAAAAGAGCTCTTAGTAACATCAGAAAATCGCAAATGACTGACATTTCCCCTTTTTGGCTGCATTTGACCTAGAACATTCTTATTTTTCAGCTGTGAGGGCAAATGTCCAACAATCAAGTCATTTTTTTTGAAATTCAGTTTGCTTTTTTGATGTGGCTCACTGACAGAGGTATGGTGCTACCAGGACTGATAACACTGTTATAAAAAAGCTTATAGTACTCATATAATAAGGCCTAGGTCACTTAAAACAGTACCTACAATTTTGTTTTACCACGCAAAAAGTATCACTTTATAGTACTATTAACTTTCCTATACTAAGTGGCTCTTTGCTTAAATACTTGGGAAATCTTTTAGATTATTAGTTAGATGTTGCCCCTGTATTACTCCTAAAAAACAAGACTCCACCCATAAAATAAAAAGTAATTTGTTATAATTTATGATGATGGAATGGTGCTCATCCAATATCATCAAATTGATTATTCAATCCAACTACTTCTTCATCCATCTTTAAATATAATAATCTTCACTATGAACGTCAAAGACCTATATTCTGCTCCCAGAAGAACATTGAGTATTAAGCCACTGGACTAGCTCTATATTAACTGAGGGTTAATATGTGAGTGATTTCACTTTGAGTTAGTCATGTTTATAGCCCCATGCTAGCCTAGGGATTATAACTCCTTAAAACCAGAAAAGCCACGTCCTACTTGCTTATCTAACCACACAAGAGATCTTGGTAAGGAAGGTACAGAAAGTATAATATTTACATTTAGTCTCCAAGGGAAGAAATTTACTAATTTGAAATTTTGGAACCTAGTCATGATTTAGACTACTAATGAGGCTCAATTAATTAATAACCGTCATTCTATGAAAGCACCTTGAAGGATATTTGTGGACCAAAATGATCAAGAATTGGCATTTCTGCAAAATTATGATTACATATTTGCTATCAATGATTATACCTTGGGCTTGCAAGTAGATACAGCACTATAATAAAACAGGTGATGTGAATCCCATACATTCCATGCTAATTTGATGTAGCAAGTATATCAATGAATTCATTTGAAAAGCTAAAAATTCCTATATAAAGAGATTTTTGTGTTCTCTCAGTCTCAGGGCCAATTCTGTAATCCTTATAAAGAAAAAAGATGGAATCAACCACAATTTATTGATTATTATTAATAAAACAACAACAAAAAGAAGGACTATATTTTGCCTCAATATTTATCTACTAACCAATTAGGAGATGTACTATACTTAATTTCCCTAGAACTTATTATCAGTTACTATCATAATGACTTACCTCAGGAGGAGTTAAAAAAGTGGGTGGTTATTACTTCTCATGTGCTATGACAACTGGTGCGGATGACTAGATAATTATGCAATGAGCCACTAAATTTGAAGGACTATAAACACAATCCTAGGTGATTTAGAGTCATTTTTGTTATTGTGTACCTTAATGATATTAATGTGTTATCAGAAAACTTTTATATAGAAATTAACGCCTTTAATGAAGTTTTTAAAAAAGGCCAGCACATGCATATCTAGAAATTAGGTTGAGCAAATGTCATTTTTGTAAAACCCAGATGAAATACTTAGGTCATACTATTAACACCTAAAAGATAATGTCTTACCCCTGAAATTTAATGTTTTTGGTAACATGAAAAGTCAGTAGAAAGATTATAAGTGCAGGTTATCATATGGTTGTAGTATAATTTACATTTAATAAAAAATTTACTCATCTGGATGAACCACTAATCATCTACTGAGGTGTGGGGTGACTATAAAGTGATACTTTTAATGAGAATAAGCTTTTAGTAATATGAGTTAAGCTCTAATGGAGGCTCATTGCTGAGATATTAAAATTTTGAGCGCTATTCTATTGTTCAGATGGATGCATCTTAGCTGTATTTGGGGCTGTATTCTTTCAATGGGATGAACTCAGAGAGGAGTATACCGCTATTATATGCAGTCAGGAGCTTAGGATGCATAAGAAAAAAATTTATATATAAATAAGAGATTGTTTTTTGTCATTTTTTTATATAAACAATACAAGTTTACATTAATAGTACCAAATACTTTATGTCACTCAGAATGCTTTATCAAGTTGGTCTTATAACTAAAAATATAAAGGTCTGTTGGCCTGATGGGTGCTGAAGCCTAAAGATCAAAATTATAGAGTAATACATCATTTTGGCTTGTCTCACCAAAATGCGGATGGTCTCTATAGGTTATTAATTGTCACCTCTTTATATCCTACTCTGATCAACTTGTTGACAAGAATGAACTTAAATTATTAAAGATGAATTTATCACCCAATTAACAAAAGGCATCTCTTGAAGATATGGATTTTAGAGATAGGGTTCTCTAAGGATAAAATTATGAATGGTCAAAATTGCTTATATTACAAGATATCAGAGCGCCTGGAGATAATCATGCGGGACCACAGAGCTGTTATCATGGCTTTTTTGAACAAATGCTTGAAGAATATTGCAGTAAGGTATAATGGGAGTCCATGATATTCAAAATCCAAGAAAAGTTGATGATATGTCATGAGCATCAAATTTAATACAAGTTAAGTTCTCACTTAACTACCATTATTAAAGCTTAATTGGCCTGACATATTTCTTCAATACATATTATATGACCATTTCTGGTTAGTTACAGTAAAAATAGTAAATTATACTAACCATTGACCATTTAACCAATCATATCAGGCTAAGAAACTTATGACGTCAGAGAAATTTCTTACGCTAAGTTTATTATGGAGCATATCATAGACTGACTTTGATAATCTGAAAGTTCTCTTAACAAATAATGCTACTTGTTCACCTCAAGAGTATTTACAAGATGAATGAGCTCATGGGGATTGAGAAGTTCTCACCACCCCATATCATTATGAGGCTAATGGGATTGTAAAAGGGGCAAAGTCAAAATCTAGTAAAGATTCGTCATAAGTTGTCAATAATGCCCTCCTAGTGGAACCTGTACTTCAGCCCCACCATATCAAAAAATTAATTTCATTTATTAAAGCGGTACTAAGTTTTCTTATTAAACTCCTCTATAAGAGGTAATGCAATTTATCTCTATTATTTCATTCTATTGTAGCTGATAAATTTGAGGTCTGCCCATCAGATTGTTAAGAGCAATTGACCAAGGTATTAAGAACCTTACATACTGTAGTCTATAGGGCATCTCTTGTGCACAATAACAACCAAAAGGCCTTAAACAATAAAAATTGAAAGAACCTATATATATTTGAGGAAGGTATCGAGTGGCTTATTGTAACATTTATGGGTTCAGAAGGACCCATAAAATGGTAACTTTTTGTAAAGGCTCTATGTGATTTTGGAATAAACAACATTAAATGCTTACGTTATTAAATGTCATGCTATTGGAAGAGTCACAGTTTGGTCCACACAAAACTCTTATAATCCTATTATGAGACACAACATAAATAAGAAAGAAACTTAAAGTGTGAGCCAAGTCAAGAGGTGGGATGTGTCATATGAAGTGCCGATTTGAATTATATATCTTATACTTTATAAGCCAGTTATGTTCAAAATTAACTTTGTCTATTAAGCAGGTACATGCGTTATAGTTTGAATGCACGTAGGCGTCAAATTGTCTATCTGAATCCATATGACATTCCTGAATTATTAGGCAATAAGTTCATTCATTTTATGCTTTCCTCCCAGATCTGGAAACCATATTACTCATTATACATATATTATTGTTAATTGCACTATTAAAATCAGGGCACTTTTGTTCAAAGGCTTTAAAGTTAACTTTAGTGTTTATGAACTTTTTAGTAAATATAAAACATTTTACCCTAAACTAAGTTTAATAACTTTAGAATACACCTCTGGCGTAGCCATTACTATATCAGAGGCTAATTATCAAACATTGCATAGTTGCCTCTATATTGTGCTCTGTAAGTTGAAACCTGTGTTTACATACAAAGGCCCAGTTATTGGGAAGAATCCTGAGGTCTCAGAATATGACCATATCTATGCATTAGCGAGATGATTACTGCGTGATAAAGAAAATCTGAGTAACCTTTTATTTAACCGAGGTAAGCTGACCAGGGGACAGGCAATACTGAAATACATAATGGGATAGGAGGAGGCGAAGTGTATCTAACTAAATTAGGCACCACAGAGTAGACGAGCTACCCCTGTTGCCATCTGGTACCGCCAGGTTTTGGGGGGGGGTTGAATGCGCTACTCTGAGGGGGTTTCCCCTGTTATGGGGCAGGTGTGGAGGAAGGGGTCCATGTGCAGAAACCAGACTGGGAACCATGACTCTATGAGCCTTTATTGCCTCAGCTTCATGTATCTATAAAGCCATTCTTGGAAGTGTTCCAGTAGGTGGACTTGAAATCTGCTGATAATCTCACGGGTGGTTGGTATGGTTCCCTTGAAAGCGTCCAAAGCTATGGTGTGGATTGTCCACATTTCAATGGTTACCATTAGGGAGCGGAGGGTAGGTGGTATTGGGGATTTGAGTTGGTGTGCAAGAAAGCTCCCTGGAGATTGATAATTCCTGGTTATTTTGGATTCTTAGCAGGATCACAACTTCCTGCCATATGGCTCTAGATGGGGGGTATGCTTCAAGGTGGTGGTGTAGGGTGCCATCCTCTCCATACACTGCGCACTCTGCATGGAGAGAGTTGGAGCGATAAGCTGTTCTGTAGGTTACTCTGAGGCAAAGCCATGTGTTAGCGCTTACCCTTGGTTGGAGGAGCGGATGGTGTGTTAGCCTCCATATTGTTTTCTGTGTTGTGAGATTTTATGGGATGTCTAAAGCATCCAGGTAGTCAATTCTTGCAATGACTGGGGCCACGTTGTGTGTGTCCCTATGGGGGTTGTCCTCTGGGTTCCTTAGCGTGAAGTGGGCTCTGGGCCTGCCCCTTTCCTGATTAGTGCCTGTGAGTGTGATGGACCACCCCCTGTGTCAAATGGTGTGGAGGAGGCATTTGAAGTGTGGGGGAGCTCCATGAGGGCCCGTTGCAGTGGGGTGGTTTGAAAGGTATTTTAGCAAACTGGACGGGTAGTGTGGGTTTGATAGTTTTAGCGCCTGTGAAAAGTTGGCCCTCGCTGCTCTGGACCAGTGCTGTTGTGAAGGTCTGGGGATAGGACTTCTTTTATCCAGGTGCCCAGTATACGGTTGGCGTGGACCTCAAAGTCCATTAGGGCCATGCCTCCACTGGAGCGTGAGCCAAATAGTGTTTCCACCTGTACAGGTGGCTGGGTCCCAGGCCACAGCCATCCCTGGATAAGTGCGTGGATTGAGGACATAAAAGTAGGTGAGAAGGATATTGCGTGTGCGGGGAACCACAGCATTGGGGGGATGAGTGAGTTGGCAACCATTACTCGCCCCATTAGTCCTGGGGATCTTTCATTAAGAGATGATGCGGTTGGACATCCAATGTAATAAGTTGTTCTCCATTGTCTTGTTGGCGTACCCCCCTGTCTCCAGCCATACTCCAAGGTGGCGGACAGGGTTAGTTGTTGGAGGTGATGCAAAGAGAAGGATGAGGGGGTTGTTCTATTATGGGGGGCTATGAGGTTTGAGTGTTGTAGCTCAGTTGTTATGTACTTGCCTAAGAGAATTATTTCCGTTTTCCTTTTGTTGAGCGATGCATTGCTCACAATGGAATATTCCTCTAATGTGCGTTCCAGTTGGCGGGCATCATTGTTGTTAGCTATACCAGTTATGCAGTCATCCACAAAGGCTAGTATCTTGACTGGTGACTGGCCTTGTGCGGTTATGCCCATAAGGCATGAGGCAGCAACGCAAAGTAGTGGATCAAAGCTGAAGTTATACAGCAGCGGAATGAAGGGGTCCCCTTGTTTGAGCCTTCTGCGTGGTGTGATTTTGTTGGTTAGAAAGCCAGGGCTGCATACAGCCATGGATGCTGATTCTGTAAGGAGCATCGCCCAGTTTATGAATCTGGGTGGGAGTTTGAAGGCGCTCAGGCATTCCTTCAGGTACGGCCAGCTAACGCAGTCATATGCCTTCTCCTGGTCTAGGAATACCAGGGCTCCAGATGCTTTGGACTGACATATGTTGGTGACGGAGTGTATATTGTTCCAGATTGAACGCCCTGGTATGAACCCAAATTGATTGGGTTACATGATATTGGAGGCTATTGTGCCTAATATGGTTGCTAAAAAGTTTGTAATTAGTTTTGTATCTGTGTTAGAGAGTGCAATTGAGCACCAGTTGGCCAGGTCCAATTTGTCACCCTTTTTGTATAGGGTTATGACATAGGAGTCCTGGCCACCAGGTAGGAGACTGTCTCCAGCAAACACTGGTTCATTGATGCTAAGAGGAGAGGGGCAATTTTCTTGAAATATTTTTTTTAATTCGTAGGGTATCCCATTGGGCCCTGGGCATTTTCTATGGGGTGCACTGTGGACTGTGTCCCAGAGTTCCTCATTTTGTTATTATGTTTAGGAGGTTGTAGTCCGGTAGTGTACTTTGTATTAAGGCAGTGTAAATAAAATCTTTAATTTTTGGGGGTCTTTTGGGGTCTTGTAATATAGTTTGGTGTAGTAGCAGTTACTTCCATTTTGACCTCCATTGGGTCAGTTGCCTCGGTGCTGTCAACTTTGCAGACCTGTGTGCAAGTGGGCTGGTTGCCAAAGGAGTGGAATTGGTAGAGGAAGTACATCAAGAAGGTTTTGCCTTCTTTTATGATCTTACCTTTTATTGATACTGTCAGGATTTGAGAGAAAAATCGTCTCAAATTCCTGTCTTCTGAATCTGGCCATAATGAATTGGTCATCAATTCCAGCTAAGACAAAACTTTTTCTGGAACACCCTTACCTAGTACTGAGTCACGTGGAGCGGGCTTTCCACCTTCTCAGTCAAGTGAGCGACGATATCCTTTGAGGACGCCCTTGAGGAGGCCTTACCAGAAGGTTAGTAAAGATCCTGATTGGATGAGGCTCCGAGGATCCTGAAGGCATCAAGTCCCAACGCACCCTATAAATATCAAAGCATTTTGATTTAATAAAATATTTGGTAAACTAACCTTTATTTTCCGTTTCCTTGTGGTGCTCATTTCTGCTTTTCCAGCTTTGAGCCACCGCGAACCCCAGTGCCAGTCAAAAGAACTGTAGCGCTGACAAAGTGGTGCTCACTACAGGGGGCTCCAAGCTGACCTAAGTGAAAACGTTGATCACACAAATGGAAACCAAAAGCACCCCTGAAGACCAAACAACAGGTCAATTGAGGAGCGTTACTTGATGGGTTAGTACTTCTCAATATGCAATGCCACCCTTGTAGCCAGAAAGGCTAGAGTTCCATGCCACCTTCCAATTCTTGCTGCCCTCCCTAGATGGGGGCAATATCAACTTCAGCTTTAACACACCCACAATGTCGTCAAACAACTAGTCCTCGGCATCTATGCTGAGGGTGTCCGCTCCAGCCGCTCCCACACCTCCGCCATGCCCTTCACAATGCGGGACCTATACTCCTCAGCCGCATTACCTGCTGGGGAGCTTACCTTGGGGCCTGATCGCTACCTTTGTAATTTCGTCCATCCCACAATTCATCACCTCCTCCATTTAGTGGGATTAAACCATCAGGAGGTCTCTCAGGACCTAGGGCTCACCCAAAATTTACAATCATACATTATCAACTTCTATGACGTGGCCTCCTCCTTTGTACATGACAATTGTGAGGCTATACTCGATAACTGATGACTAATCAGTGAGATCCATGATCAGCTGGTAGTATTAGATAGCGGCATCTCTGGCTACCTCAAGGAGCAGTTTTACCAAAACGCTCAGCGGTTCAAAGCAACATGGACCCAGCGGCTGCAACAAGCTGAGGAACTACTATAATCCCTACAGCAGTGCTACCAAGAGCTGGCCTCTCATGACTACTCCCCCGCGGCTGCCAGGCCTGAACGGCCTAGGGGGCCAGCAGGCCCTGAGGGTCCATGTGGGCAAGGGCCTTCCAGCCCCCCAACCTCAGGTGAACCCAAAGACCCCTGGCAAAAAAATATAACTGCTCTGGCCGCCCTGCGGGACCAGATCCAGAAGGTGGACTTGGGATGCAAGCTCCGAATGGATGGTGTTCCCCTCAACCCCAGGGTCTCCATCAAAGCGCTATCAGATGAGATGGATAACCTCAGTGCTTTCACGAGGCTTACTGATTATCACATCTCCTGGCTCGAGACAACGTGTTGTGGGTTTGAAACCCAGTTGGCCACCATTAAAAACCAGCTCCAACTACAGAACGCCGAAATTCAGCCCTTAAAGGAGCAGGTTGCCAGCAAGGCATTCGCTTCCACCCTCAGTCAAAGATGGGAATACATCCAAGAAGACTTAGAAGGCTTGCAGAGGAGGCTAGATCAACGGGCTCCTTGAGAATATGCAGAAACAGAGATCTCGGAGCCAACGCCCATCCCAGGCGTTAACACCCTCTCTACTCCTATTGTTGCTAACTTTAAAACTAGCTTCAAGGAGAAGTTCACCCCCAGATGG
>JAKSZP010004860.1:0-20945 GCA_022478985.1 Massospora cicadina
AGTCAACTGCATGGCATGGAATGAGGTGCGATATACACCACGTTCAGGAAATGAGTGTGTACATCCCCACAAAACTTTTCCCAAAGCGCCATCTGCTTAATATCCAGGAATACCCATACTCTGTGTTCCACCAACGAGAGTGGTTGGGAGTGTGGCGTATTGATGTACTGGTTGCATCGCACTTGCCAAGCTAAAATTTCTGGGGAAATGGTTATTGCCAGTTTTTTGTTAAGTTTATACATTACTCCAGGTTCACCGGGATGTTTGCGAACTTTAGATGTTGTGGGGCCAACACCTGTGCCCTTTACCTTACTTGCCCAACTGCTCCCTGACATGGACGTCAACTAATCTCCTCAGTGAGATTATCAAACTTTTTTCCAGACTTGAATTGTAAAAATGTTGCAAAAGTGATTGCAACGAGAGAGAAAAGTTTTTTACAACGCCAGATATTTATTTGACTTATTTCCTAATTTACATTTATTTCTGATACAATGCCTGCTATTGATTCAACCAAAGGCATGCAACTGTGGATTCATGAGTGGTTGTCACTCTCTTTAACTCACATACCCTTGAGGGTTTCCCCAGAAAGACATGCGGCTGCCCCATTACAGCCATTTGGCTTGTTGTGGAACCTTTGGTACGTTAATAAACTATTATCTACCTCATGTTAACTTAAGAATCCCCTACTTAAACATCATTTGGATGGATATGCCCATGGTTTTATGGTCCATACACTTTTTCCTGAAACACCCTACTGGAATCACCAGTCTTCTCACACTTAGCCGCACCTCTGGAAGTATGGGCACAACTTCTTATGATATCTTCATTTGGTTCAGTTATTCACATCCATAACAACTGGAAAATGCCAGCATAACCTATCTAGCCATTACAGCCTTGTTAACAGAGCAATCCAATTTTGCTGGACTCCAAATTTGCATAAGTAAATGGTCCATCAAAATCCTCAACTTATAATCCAAGATGACTTTGTTTTTTTGATAAAAGTTTTCTATAGATTTCTATGGTGTCTAAAGTGCACGGCAGGTGGACTATTTCTTCTAAATCCTAATTTCTTAAAATCCCAAACCACTAGAAATGTTTCTTTAGTCCATAAATACAATAGAACCAGAGGCAAACTAACAGTAAAATGAGAATGTGTCAAGATATTTTCTTTATCTTAGCATTGCTTAACCTTATTTATAGGTACTTTATGGAATGGAAGAGTGAGAATAAAACAGATAAGATTATATAGAGGTAGACAGTAAATTAGTGTCGGGATTTAAGCCCGCCTTTCCAGATTCCTAGGTTATCTGCTGGTTTGCTAGGGGATAAGTCCTGCTAGCAAATGAATTGGATATCAATTGCCCTCATTTTTAGGTAAATAATTTCCAAAGATTTTTGGTAATAAGTAAGGTTTGAATTTATTGGGGATGATCTGTGCAAATGCTTAAGATCTAATTAGAAAGAGTTGCTAACGAAATTGGGACATCTGATAGTTGATTGTTAATTAACTATATGGTGTAAACATTGGGATCAGTCAGGTTTCGTCATCAACTGATTAAGAATTTAATCAGCAGTTGTGAGGTGAGTGATGCCGCCTGAAGCTAGAAAAATCAGTTGGTTCTTGACCTTCTATAATGGGTAAAGAATCCCATTACCTAAGCAGGTTGTTAGCCAAATGTGGTTGGTTTGCTGTATTTGAGCGGGAACTTTAGGGACACTTTTTCTGGCTCTTTACATTTTCAGGCTTCTGGTATGTCCAACAGAGGAATACTTAGCCTGATGAGAAGACCATAGTCAGAAAAGACTTTTCAGGGTAATTCAATGGCAACGGCTGCCATTTCATGGCTGAGGCGCTAACTGAGGAGTTAAACTCTGAATTCTCCCCATAAATTCCCTAGTAACTTTACTAGTAAAGAAGATCAGATTAATTCAAATTACAACCTAAATCTAATTTATCAAGTTCTATTACTCTTAAATTATTATTGTTGTAGTACAATGATTGTGGACTCTTAACTTTTCTTACTCATTGTAATCACTAATTGAAACTGATTTGATTCAAGACTAGGTAAGTTTGATAAGCTCTTTGAGGAGATTAGTGTGCACCAATGTCAAGTAGTGGTTGGGCTAGTAGAGTAAAGGGCACTGAATTAATCTTTGCACCATCCAAAGTTAGGAGACACCCTAGCAACACCGGTGGCCAGGACAAAACTAAGAAAATGGTGGTGAGTATCTCACCAGAGATTTTAGCTTGGCAAATGAAATGCAACTAATTCTAAAAACTTCTCATTTCCAGCCCCTGTCATCAGTGGAGAATGGGCTTCAAGTTTTTTTGGATATTAATTTGATGGCACTGCGGGAAAAGTTCCATGATGATGTACACAGACACCTCCCATTTGTCATGTATGTAGCACCTCATTCTATGACCCAGGGTTGTCTAGACCTCAGGTTTATAACCAAGCAAGCATCAGATGAAGCTTCACATGTGCGTGTAGTGGTAGCTCACAAAGATGGCTAACGGGTGGTCAAAATTAAGTGCACTCATTGGACCAAGTAAACCTAGTACTTGTTACATTTGACTTTCTCCTCGCTATGATGAAATGTACAGTACTTAGAGCTACCTCTCAGACGGATTGAAAAAGCTATGGGTAATTACACTTTTTTAAAAATCAGCACTTCATGCGCCTGCCAGAGCTTAGCACAGGCAAAGCAATTGCAGTGATCAACCCATCCACGGTCATAGCAGAAGACTTGACACAAATTCCACACACTGCAGTGCTCAATATTGAAGGGCAAGAAACCTGCTTATTCCACATAAAGGTGGATAGCGCACCCTCTATCTGCACCTTTTGTCATGCTTTTGGCCATAAGTCCCACACCTGCCCCACCAAAGAGGACATTACGCAGAACAAAATCCTCCCCAACACAATGGGAAGCGCCAAATCCCATTATGAACCAGCCATTAACAATTATGCCGCATTCTCTTGGGATGCGCAGGGGTGTTATGTTAAGGTAAAACTGTGTCCCTGCAAGAATGCAAAAAGGCCAAACAGGACCACAGAGCAGCATCCAAGGCAGTGGATATGGCTGCATCTGTGATCCCGCTCACCCAGACCCAGGATGACATTGAGTCATTTGCAGCTGAAGTGGCTTGAGAATCCACTCATCAATCAGATTGGGCCAATCAACCTGAGGCCCAGATGGATGAGTCAGATTTCTCCAAGCAAAATTACCAAGCCTTGATTGAAACCAATTCTACCACCCACTTCCCTCCTGAGTTTTTGTCAACCTCCAATGATGCACCACAGGAACACAGCAACTTAAAAAGTCAAAACAAATTATTAAAATCCATTATCAACAATAACCCACAGTGAAGGATGCCCTCAAGCCCACGTATAAAGTGCACAATACTTGGTCTACTACTGCTGCTGAGAAAGTGTCAAAAGAAAGACCAAGGGGGCCCTTCCCATAGCATTTAAGGTGCAATGGAGGGAGCCTTCATAATAGGGTAGTTGAACATTGCTGGACTCAAGGCCTCACTGTACCGGGCTAGGAAACTGAGTTTTTTTAAATATAATTTACCTGTGGACATCCTGGCCATTCATGAAGCCCACTGTCCACACGGTGCTAAGGAAACATGGGCAACCACGCTTCTCCCCTCCCTTTCTTTTTGGTCACCGCACTGTGGGGTGCTTATATGTGTAACCTGTAGTTTTAAATTTATTTCTAAAAATTCATACCTCGATGGGCATGTGCTTGTAGTGTCCTTTTCATGGGACAAAAAAAGCACAATATCACTAATGTTTATGCCCCAACCTGTGCATGGGCTATCCATGATCTCCTCTTAGCCATTACTTCCCTCCCACTTCCTCCTGATCTATTTGTGGTTGGCGACCTGAACTTCTGGGACAACCCAGCCACCAACTGCTGGCCTTCATCGCCTACATCCCCCTACAGGTTCACATCAAACTTCGCATTCTAAAAGCCACTTTGGGGCTGTTTGATACACTCCTCAAACATGCACCACTGCTCACAAACATTTCCCATCCCCATGTGCACAACTGTCAGCTGAGGTCTATGTCCCACATTGACCTTATTATTGCCCTGATGAACTTCTGGTCTCAGATCACACACCTTGTGATGATTTAGATCGATTTCTCTGACCGCAGGTTGGTGTCAATTTCCTTCTCTTTGTCAATCCCAGTGGCACAGGTGCCAAAGTAGTGCAAACTTCATCCAGCCAAGACCACGTCGCCCAGGTTTTCCTCATGGGTGGACGCTGAAACTTTGGCACCAGATTTTGCCTCACCATTCTGTGTGGACCCACTTTCTACCTGGTCAACCTTCAAAGCAAACACTATCCGTCAGGCACGCCACCTCTCATCATGTCGCACATGGGCTGCCTCAGCATTCATTATGCGCACACTTGCAGAAGTGGACCACCTGGAGTCTAATGACCCTGCTGCAGACTACATCCCAGCTTGTAGTTGTAAGTGGCCAGAAGTGTCTGCTCATCTCAACGCACTGGTAAGGCAATACAAACATCACATTTGTGTTCAGTTTAAAACAAAAAAAATTACAGTAGATGACATGTGCTCCGCCTATTTTTCAAAAAATTCTTAACACCATGTCAGAGCTTAACCTGCAGACAAGTGAGGCAGCTGGACCATTCTGTCGCATTTTCTCCAGATGAAGTGACAACCAAAGTTCAAAACTATTACTCAATTATATCATTATGATCCAGTTGAAATGGTCAAAGTTGCAGATATATTTGATAGTGCACATATCTGCACCATTTCCCATTATCCATAGTTGATGACTTTAATTACTTGGGATGAACTCAGGTATGCTGTTCGTAGTGCACCGCACAGGAAATGCCCAGGTCCAGATGGGATTACATATGAGTTCTGTATGAAATATTTAATTATTTCTCCTCTTTGTTGCTTGCCTAAATGAACCAGTGTCTGTTAGAAATGCGCCTCCTTCCTGCGGCCAGGAGGCTTTCACAATAACGCTGTATAAGAAAGGGGATAAGAAGGACTTGACCAATTGGCGCCCCATATCACTTACTAATACTGATACTAAATTATTTACTAAAATTATGGCCAACCGCCTAGGGGAAGTTGCCTCTGATATAATCTCCTCTGAGCACTTCGGTTTCATGCCCAAGCGGTCTATATGGGACAACATAAACACCGTAGCCAATGTCTGCCAATCCATGGCTACTGGGGCACTTGTTTTCTTAGAACAGCAGAAGGCTTATAATAGGGTCAACTGGGATTACCTCAAAGCCTGCCTCCACAAGTTCCACCTCCCCATTGGTTCATTTTTTGGGTGATGTTGCTTACGGAATCCGCTACAATGGCTGTGCATGGCCATGGTTTCCTCACTGGCGTGGTTTACCCTCAATGGGGTCTCCGCCAAGAGGACCCTTTGAGCACACTCTTGTATAACTTCAGCCTCAACCCACTTTTATGCAATGTGAATGCCCACCTTGCTGGTGTCTATGTGCAAGGCCAAGCACCAGTTAAGATGCAGGCATTTGGTGACGATTGTGTGGTTGGGGTGTCTAACAACCAAGATGCATGCGCATTAGAGACTACTATCCAGGATTACACCAGGGCAAGTACCGCCGCACTTAATGGCTCCAAAACTGAAATAATTCTCTTTGGCTGGTACCAAGCCCTCTGGTCACCAGCATCCCGTTACCTACCTGCTTCAGAAGTTATATCACGTGTTCGCTTGCCCTGCCCATCCCACACCGCCCCACTTGTGCTCCCTTTTGTGCCAAGACCCACTGATAGTCTGGTACGCCATTTGAGAGTGTGGCTGGAGGTGGGAGGGTATGCCTTGTCAGTGATGGAGCACCACATCCTAGACAATGTTGCAAACGCATTGCTTCCCTCTGAGCCCACCAGACTACCCTCCCAGGTTGGGTTGAGATTGCCAACTCTATGCTCCTATCCAAAGTCTGGTTCATGGCCCATGCTATTGCCTTTACCCCCTCTTTCTTCACCGCTTTATACGCTCTCCTACAAGGGTGGCTTTGGTTAGGCCACCCACCGCCTGTGCACCTGGATGTCATGTTTGGCCATCGCCATAGTGGAGGTATGGGCCTGCTCAACTTTAAAGCCCATGCCACCAAAATACTTGGCGCCTGGGTCACTACGGTCACCAACCTCACACTCCCAGCCCAACACTAGTCATGCGCGGCCCACTCCACTTTTTCCCGCGCCCTTGGCCTCAACAATCCTACCCACCTTTATTCTCTGCTAATCTACCTGGCCTCTCAGTTCTCTGCCATAGACCCATATGGGACGTCACCCAACTTCAAATTAATTCTCCTCTCCATTCAAAGTGCTGGGTGGAGAATCAGCATCAGTGGACACACTGCCCAGAGTGTTCGCCTTACTCCCCGTTTCAAACAAGAAGTCCATGGGCAAGTCGTTTTAAACAATCTGGTACTCCAAAGTTCTCACCTCATTTCCCATGTGGACTACCCTGACAAGCTTGATGTCCCGTATTCTTTGAAGACACAAAAGGACATTTGGTGGTACATTCAATATCCTCTTTTACAACCCCAAATTCTCGCCCATGAGTGGAGATGCCTGAGAAAAGTGTACTGCTTAGCTGAGCGATCTAATGCCTCTCAAACTTCATGCATTGTATGCAGTCAATACAGATCTTTAGTCCATCACAAGGAAGATTTTTGCCATCACAGGCAATTTGGTGAGAAGTTATTTTTTATTATTCAACTGAGGCAAGCTGACCAGAGGACAGGCATTACTGAAAGAAAGAAATGACATGAAACCTGAACAGGGTCAACTCCATCAAAGAAAGTTTTTCCACCTCTGGATTGGCACTCAAATTTTTCTGGTTACATCATGGGTAAGGTTTTCGTGTTATTAGACCTACTAACCGCCAATAGCTTCCTTTGGCTGGTACCCCGATTGATGTGCAAAGGGCGGGAATCAAACCCACAACTTTCAGGTTGGTAGCCGTATGCCCTACTGACTCGCCTTCCACCCCCTAATTTGGTGAGATGTTATGCGCCTCTTTTATCAGGAGAGTAAGCAGGCTTTCAGCCTGTCCATAAACATCTTTGCTTCTTCCATGACCTCCCCTATCCACCCATCGTTCCACACCTTAATTTTTGCAATAGCGCTATGGACAATACACAACATTGTTTTTGATGAACTCTCTGGCACTACCCCAACCCTCCATGAAGCTGTGCATCACTTCCACTCTCATCTTATAGATCACTTTCAAGCTTGGTTTTTTGGCCACCTTCCATCCCACCAACGCCAGTTAGTTTCATTATGGCTCCCCATCTGGTTTCTCTTGCCAGATCCTTTCCTTCAGTTTGTGTTCAGATTTGGCCCAGGCCTCCCCTGTCACTCTCCCTCCTACTTCCACTGGCAGTCCTGCTGGCAACAGGAGGTAGCTACAGCTCCTCTGGTGTGCCCCTCATTTTTCTTGGTGTTTTATAGTTGGAGTTTATCAGAAGTGTTTGTCCCATGGTTGGCCTTCCCCAAATAAAAATTTAAAATTTATAATAATTATGGACATTTTAGAATTAAAGTAAGGATCAAATATCCTTAGAGGAGCAGACCTTTGACGTGAATCTCTGCAAACTCAGTGTAACATGAATTTGGGCCAGGAACCTCTCAATCTGAGAGTGAATTAAGTTCAACTTGAATTGGGAAAAAGTCCTTAATTATCAACATAAACAGTATTTTTTGGATTATTCTAAGTTTAGCGTTGGACTATTTCTGATTTATTTTATTCAACTATAAATAATAGTCGTCATACTATTACCACTCATATATATCTATTACTATTAGGAAACACAAACTGTACACATAATTGACCAGTGTAATTAATTCTGGGAACAATTGTCAACAAAACCATAATTTAACAATTGGTACTCATTCCCAAAAAAGAGCATCCTTTGGTACCAGTTAATAACAATTAGGGATAAGCATTGCTGATTTTGTACACATATCAGCTAATGTTTCAACTTAATAAATCAGAAGTGATTAAAAGCCCTAATATAACTTAAATCTTTTCCAAAAATGGGTACAAATATATCTTGAAAATATATTAATCAAATTGGAATAGTAAATCTTTGCTCTATAGGATTGTTAATTATGACCCAAGCTCTATACTGATGAAGTCTAATAACAATTGTCTCAGTATATACATATCTTAAACATAGATAATCATCACATATCAAAAATTGAAATACTCATAAAAGTAATATGGTAATTGCATAATCCCCATCCCACTCAACAGTGTAATATATCAGGCTGCACTTGATCTGCACATTGCTTTGGATCAGATGGTACTCAATCCACACATTGATTCAATAGAAAGGGCCTTGAATAGGAGAGAAGTTTAGAGGAGGATTCAAGGAAGTTGGAGTTGGTGGTGACTTGTACAAGGAGTTGTGTGATAGAGGGTGAAAGATTCGACATTCTGAGACCAAGATGCATCTGAGAAAATATGATACCAGGGTTACAAACGGCATGGATGATGATCCAGTGGGATGTGAAGTCTTCATGAGCAATGTGTTAGACAGTTCAAGAGAGCCTAGAATAGGAGGGAGCTTATTACAAGACTAGCAGAGTTTCATTTATTAGAGGATGTTGGGGCCCAAATGGCCAGTTGCATCTTCTAAGAAAAATCAGGAAATTTGAATAAAATCATGTGCTATTATAAATCTTAATTTATTAAAATTATATTATTGAATCAAAGTGATGAGTTCAACTAGTGAGCTTGGCGTGGCGTTGGCATCATTCTCAGCCCTCTCATGAAACCAGACCCTGCTATTAATGTGTAGCGTCATGGGAACAGTGGTGCAGGAATACATGGCAATGACAAGGCATGGCGGGAGAACTTTGGGGATGGGCTTCTGCAGGCCTGTCCCTAGTTTGATCAGCAACATGGCTCTGACTACCCAATTTCTTCATGGCATATTGGCGTGAGCCCGCCCATTAAAAACAGCCTTTGCATCTAATTTGTAGCCTAATTTGATCCTAAAATTGATACTTTCTGTAGAGAGAGTCTCCAATTTTTAGCTCCATTAACAGATGCAACGACAGACCCATCCCTTTATCAAGCCAACCCTTGAAAAAAAGTGGAATCCTGAAACTCACCTTAAAAATATTAACGCTTATCCAGAACATTTAAATTCTCTTATTCAGCAGGGCTATTTGCTCTGCAATAATTGAGCATCCCTAGGGTTCAACTTCTAGGTGAAAAGAAAACCTGCTGATAAAAGAGTTTAATTTATTACTCAGTAAAATAGGTTAAAAACTGAAATTTAAGTTGTGTGATGGATTAGGGCCAGCTGGATCCACACATTGACCTCATAAATATCAGTTCAAATTCATGCAAAAATTTGTAGATCGGATTTTGGAAGTCAAACCAATTATGAGAACCATTAGTAATGAAAGTCTTAGGTAAGGATTCGGGGATTTGAGAATGAGGATTGATCTGGCATATCAATGCCTGATTTCATGAATCCTCCAAGTTTTTGTTATGTGGGACTTAATATTTTTACATGCAAAAGTGTGGTTATCACTTGAGAGCTTAATTTAGAGTTTTTATATTAAACTGATGAAAAATGCTTTAAAAATGAGAAAAAATGACAACTGCAATTACAGTTTATTTTCTCAATTGGAAAACACAATTAAAATTTAAGTTTGCTTGCTTTATAAATAAGTTTTATTTTATATAAGAAATTTGATCAAGAATAACCCAAACCATGAGCTCTGCAAGTGAGCTAGGCCAGGCTTTGGCTTCTTTTGCAGCACAATCTTGGGGACAGGCCTTACTGCTCACTTGCAGCATTGCTTGGACTCTAGTCCGCAAATGCATTGGAAATTCAGTAAATGGTGCATGAGTGAGATGGTGGCTCTCCATGGGACTATCAGTCATGTGATTGGTGACATAGCTGGTGCTTCCCAACTCATTTGTCACATATTGGCAAGATCCCGTGCATTACATAAGATGAAACTCAAATACCTTCCTTTTTGTCTTAGGGAGGCACCAGGAAGAAGCGGTGGTTACCAGCGGAGAGGAATGGAACTGACATCTCTTGACCGAGGTTATGGTAGGATTTTTGTTGACATTTTTGCTATGCAAAGTAGGACAATTATATGAAACAACTCAGCAAACAATAGTAGTCCAGGCGAAGCCAAAACCACCTACCAGACGTGTGGCATTATCCATGGAGGCATTAGATAAACTTCACCAGGTAATGGTGCAGATCCAGTTCCAGGCACAGTTGGTGCAGTCAATGGGGGGATAATCCCCTCTTGTGCTCCAACTAGCCCAGGTGGTGGATGCATTACCTCCAGAATTGGCAGGATGGTTCCAAGGACTCATTGAGGAACAGGATAGTTTGCCAAATTTTACGAAGGAGTGTGTGAAGATGATTGACTGGGTGGCATGTCCAGATGAAGCAAAATATGAGGCCTGGCTGGAATTATTATTAGTCAGCCAGGGACATAGCTCTGTAGAGGAGTATGCACGGGTCTTACATCCATTGGCAAAAGCAGTACAGGTTACAGATTCACAGTCCTCACAAATGTTCTGCCAGGGATTGCAACCAGATTTGCTAGCGGCTTTGGCAGCAGCAAAGGTCCAAGCAAAGCTGGGGAGAAAGTGGCTTTAGCAGTTAAAGTCAAAAAACAATTAACACTGGCATGGGACTGGTGTGAGGAATCAATGTTACCTTGGAAGGGGCAGTCCCCGGTAAGTGGCTATTCCATCAAGGGGGGTGGCACCCAGCCCCAAGAAACGTGGGAAATGTTCAAGGGGGAGGGCGCCAAGGGAATATGCCGAAGTTCCCATCATCCAATTTGCAAGTGAAAAACTCATCCAAAAATAAATCACCTTCTTCGCTTTATTATTGACTGTTTATCCCCATAGAGCTGCATACAGACAGGGGAATGGAAAGGGCAATGGCCCTGATTGATACTGGGGCAGAAGAGAATTACATTGAACTGGCATTCAAAGCGCGTTTGAAGCTGCAGGTGCAGGAAGGACCAGTGGTGGTTTTTGCTGATGCCTCACAAAGGGCGCCATCGTGGTATATATGCCCTTTGGTGAAGGTAAAGCTGGCCCCATTTGGGTTTTGGATGCAGTTTTGTGCAATTGAGAACCTGACCCACCAGGTAGTTTTTGGGATGCGCTGGTGGCATCAGTTCAGACCCCATATTGATGTACCTGCTAGTACCATTACCCTGTACCACAGGAGTGGTCCACCAATGAAGTGGAGACTGTTAGTGGGAAACCAGAAGTTAGATGAGCCTCGAACCCTGGGGGCCATGCAGGAAGAGGTCTTACCTGCAGGATACAAAGATTTTGTGGGGATCTTTGGTCCAAAGAAGGATTCGCCGTTTTCCTCCACTTGTCCATTTGCATTCTCTTTCCAGATTAAGGAAGGGTCTGAACTTCCTCATGGTTGTCCAATCTATCCATTGAATGAATGAGCCAAGGCCGCATTGGAGGACCATGTGAGTTTGATGTTGAGCAAAGGTTTGACTGAGCCATCAAAATTGGTTGTGTTGTCTCTGGTGTTGCTAGTGCCCAAGGCAAGCGGAGAGTTATGGCCATGCGTGGATTACCAAAGGTTAATGAGGTCACAGAACTAGACCCTTACCCAATGCCACTAATGGAGGATATCTTGCCAATGGTCACAGGATGCAACATTTTCACCAAGCTCTATTTGGCAGATTCATTCAACCAGGTATCCGTGAGGCCAGAGCACCAAAGATATATGGTGTTCATGTGCCACCTTGAATGTTCCAATACTAAGTCATGCCATTTGGGCTGCGCAATGCCCTGGAGGTATTTCAATGAATGATTGACTTAGTAATCTATAAGTTGATCATCCAGTGTTATATTGCTTATATGGATGACATCCTGGTGTTCTCACGCTCCAAAGAGGCTCATGTACAGGATGTGTGGGAGGTCCTGAAGGCGTTGGCTGAGGCAGAATTACAGCTGAAGCCTTTGAAATGTGAGTTTAACCAGGAGTTGGTCAGGTTCCTAGGTAATGTGATATTCGGGAAAGGCCTGGGGGTATGCCCCAATAAGATCCAGGCGATGCGCACATGGAAGGCTCCAACCAATAAGACAGGGGTGAGAAGTTTTCTGGGGACAGTAAACTTCCTCAGTCAGTTCATCAAGAATCTATCAGATCTAGTTTTGCCACTTATGCGACTATTGCAGAAGGTACCATTTGTATGGGGGGAAGAAGAGGAGCTGGCATTCAACCTGCTGAAAGAGAAGCACATTTCAGCACCAGTCCTTGCCTATCCAGATCTGGGAAAACCTTACGTGGTGGAAACAGACGCCTCAAATTTTGCATTGGGAGCTGTACTCCTACAGAAGGGGGAAGATGGGTTGGAGCACCTGGTGTGTTATTTCAGTCAGAAAATAAATTCCTGCAGAAATGAATTACCCAATATATGACAAGGAGCTACTGACAGTGGTTGTGGCGCTGCAGGAGTGGAAGCATCACTTGTTGTACGCCCGTCACCCCTTCATAGTATGCACAGACCATTGGGCACTGGAGTATTACTGAGAGCCCTGGAAAAGAATCAGTGCCAAGCCCATTGGCATGTGGAGCTGACTCATTATGATTTCTGAGTGGAATACCATCCAGGAGCTGTTAACACCATAGCTGATTGGTTGAACTGGGATGCGGGGCTAGCATATGAGAAGGCTGGGTTGGAGAAGTACAACACAGCAACCATTCACCAGGAAGACCGATTTGCCATGATGGTGAGTGAGGAGGATGAACTGGAGGGGGAGATCCAAAGAAAGCAAAGAAGGTCTTCATTTGGGTGATGGTTATGGGCAGAAACAGCAGAGGGCCAGTGGCACAGCCTGCATCATACATACAGAAGGAAAAGTGAAATATTATGTCATGACTTGCAGATATGGGTTCTGAACCCATCACTGCATTAGAAAGTGCTTCAGGCATCACATGACCACCCACTGGTGGGACAGCTGGGGGTCGCAAAGATAATCAACTTGGTGCAGTGTAAGATTTCTGGGCCAGACTATAAAAAGATATAAAAAAATATGTGGTGGAGTGCTTGATTTGTGTGCACTCAAAGCCCTCAAGAAAGCAGCCCACAGGTAAGTTAGTCCCACTCCAGATTCCAAATCAGCTGTGGGGGTCAGTCAGCATGGATTTCATTACAGGGTTATCTAAGATCCAGGGGAAGAATGCAATAATGGTTGTCATCAATTGGTTAATGAAAATGCCAAATTTTTCCCATGTACCTCAAAATTCTCAGCCAAGGACACCGCAGGGTTTTTATTGATGAGATATTTGCCCATCATGGCCTACTGGCAGAGATCATTTCAGATTGCGGTCCCAATTTGTATTGAAATTCTGGTCTAGCCTGCTCAGTAATTTAAACTATTTGCCCATGTAGGGCCTCAGCATACCATCTTAGTCTGATGGGCAAACAGAAAGGGTAAATTAAATACTGGAGAAATACCTCCAATGCTATGTCTCAGACCAGCAGGATGATTTGGTTACATGGATTAGACTTGCTCAGTTCACTTATAATAGCCACCACCAAATGTAAACTGGAATGTTATTAATATTTGCTAATCATGGATCCAATCTGGTGCTGGATAGGGGACCAAACGGAGGAGTATGCCAGGGGGCGGACAAATTATCCCAAAGAATGGATGAGATCAGAAGGAAATTGTGAACCAACCTGGAGCGTGCTACAGCACAGCAAAAATGATATGCATATTGATGAAGAGCACCAGACCCATCGTTTGCTCCAAGGGATTGGGTATTGGTGGCAGCAAATAATTATGTGGTACCAGTGAAGAGCCAGAAACTTGGACCAAAATTCTTAGGCCCATATAGGGTGATCTGGGCTGTTTTTAAGGTGACATTTGAATTGGACCTCCTAGAAGGAGTGAAAGCCCATCCAGTTATCCATGGGTCCCAGCTTCAAGGATTTTGAGGGAAGGACAAGAGCGACCTGGGCCACTGAACCCATGAGAGGAGAACAACCAGGAATATGAGGTTGAGCAGATCCTGAAAGAGCGTTGGGTCAGGGGTTGCCAGCAATTTCTGGTAAAATGGAAGGGATACCCGGTAGAGGAAGCAACCTGGCAAACACCCGAGGAGTGTGCACGCTACCCCCAAGAAGATCTGGGAGTTTTTGGACTCACAAGAGGGTGATGTGATGTATCAGGGCCAGCCAGATCTGCACATCGACCTTGTAAATCAGTTTTAACTCATGTACAGAATTTGGAGGTCACATTTTGGAAGTTGAACTAATCACAAGAACCATTAGTAATGGAAGTTGTAGGTAAGGATTCAGGGATTCAAGAATGAGGATTGATCTGGCATATTGAACGCACAATGTCTCAAATCCTCTGAGTTTTTGTTATGTGGGACTCAAAATTTGCATGTGCAAAAGTGTGGTTATCACTCAAGAGCGTAATTTAGAGTTCAATATATTAAACTCATGAAAAATGCTTTAAAAACAAGAAAATGGCAACTGCAATTACAGTTTCATTTTCTTAATTGAAAGAACACAATTAAAATTTAAGTTTGCTTGCTTTATAAATAAGCCTTATTTTATATAAAAAAGTTTAATCAAGAATAACCCAAATCATGAGCTCTGCAAGTGAGCTAAACCAGGCTTTAGCTTCATTTGTGACACTATTGTTGGGACAGGCCTTACTGCTCACTTGCAGCATTGTCACTCTAGTCTGCAAATGCGTTGAAAATTTGGGAAATGGCGCATGGGTGAGAGGGTGGTTTTCCACAGGGTTATCACTCATATGGTCATTGACATGTCTGGTGCTAAACTCATCTGTCACATATTGGCAAGAACCTGTGCATTACAATTTGAAGATAGCAGGTTGCATATAGCTAGTTGAGATGTGGAAAGCTTTTTAGCTCATCCCACCCTCTTGTCACCAGACTGGAAACCCAAACATTCATTGGTTGGCATCTCTACGTGTCCCAATATCTGGCTAAGGTTAGTGGGGTGGCAATAATCCCACCTTCTCTAAAGTCACCTGAGCACTCCTGCATTAGGTTGAGATGTGAGAGGGCGCACAAAACCTCAACTGATTTCTAATCAGTGATTTTAGTCTCAATGAGCATAAAGTTTTCTTGTGGATCATAAGGAACTGATAACAAATGATGAGGGTTCCCAGGTATTCATCAATCACTATTAATAATTATAAATTTGTATTTCGGGAAATACAAATTTGTATAATCTAAAATAGGGTGAAATTATATAATATTATATCAATTGGGTGACATGGGTGTAAGGTTCCCAAACTGGTCTGAAAAATTTCCCTCAACATTCAAATTAAAACAAGATTAAGAAAATGCTTATTTTAGTGTGAAAGCCTAATTGATCCCAACATCAGTTGGTGGGATGAGAGCCTAAAAAAACAAAGGTAGAGTTATAATAAATTTTACTGAGATCCCTCCAATGGGATCTTAATTTAAACTTATCAGACACATAAATTCCCCTATTGCCTTAGCTATTTTAGGGAATACATGTACATACTATTGTTTTGTCACAATCTTCATGCTTCATGACTTACTGCAATGCACATTGAAATTTAAAACTGGCCATGACTCTCTGCAGCAATACTTTGTACCTCTATAATATACAGAAGTGGAGTAAACTTTACATTTCATGCTGATATACTTTTGTAATTTGGTTAGTGATAAGAACTTTATGTTTACATTTTAAAAAGCTTTATAATTTCTACATGCTTAAATTATATATAACAACTACCCAATCCACAAAACATACCCCAGGTCATGCATCTTTATAAAAGTTTAATACAAAAGTACATCATAGAAAGATAATATTGGTGTCCAAAAACTGAATAAAGCTTAATTGATACCATTTTTAAGTCTTACAATCATTTAGACTAAATTTTGAGGTGACTTAGTTGTATTACAAACTATGCAATTTCTCTTGCTTTCTTTTTTTCTTATATATACAGATTTTAACTATTTCTCTTGATATGTTTCAAAAATTATTTTAATCTGTAGCCAAAAAGTTTGTATATATTTACATTTACAGTTTTTAAGTCCCTATCTAGTCAAATGCCATATCTAAGCCAGAATAAAACTACAATACCAAACTATTAGAACATCATACAAGTATATTCTAGATGCCAATTATCTACCAACCAAAAAATCTCTTATAGCATGCTTAAGTAATGTATTTAAAGATCAATTGCCTCATATAAATTTTCAGATATGATAAAAATAGAAATTATAAATGACCATATATTATTGCAGAGCTGGTTTTCTTACACTTAATGTACTTTCCATAATAAATTAACTATGCTAGTGGTAACAAAACATGGCTAGAAAGAATCTAAATTTTGCTAAAGTTAGAGTAATAAAACCTAGCTAAGCATAGTTTTGTTCCATCAGCATTCAAATTGCTTGGGTTATTCTTAACTTTTATAGACTATGTCAAGGATTCCTATATAACTATGTGCTAAGATCTATAATTAAGATAATAACATTTGCCTTTTTATTACAATATCGAATTTTGAAATTTATATTTGTAAATGTCTGATTAATATAATATAAATCTTGATAGATATGGCATCTTGTTTATGTTATGCTTACTAATAGGATTCAATGTCAATAACTATGCCATAAATTCTTACTAATAAAAAGAAATCACTAGATCTCCGTTTTAGTTGTAGAACGGTAGATTATATAGCTTGATGCAAAAAATGATTTTCAGAAACTAGTATAACTAACCTAGTCTGAAAGACAATTAATGAGTAATAAAGTTTTTTTAATCCTTGCTTATCGATCTGCTTATTTTCAATCATTTTAGGACAATTCTTAAAATACCTAGAAGCTATATCTAAAGACAGCTTTGTGAATTAAGCACAACTAAGTGCTTATTAACATCAATAAGTACGTTTCATGTCCAAAGGTAGATATATGCCAATCATCAAAAGGTATACTACATTTTAAACAAACCAGAATAATAAACGGCTTACATTTCTTTGTACTAGTATTGAGTAGTTTAAGATAATTTATGGCATGTATACTTTATTAAAAATGAAAGAAAGTATTTTCTAAAGCTAATCGCAAAGCTTTATTCTATGTAATACTTTATAACAATTAGCACTGTTTATAATTTTCTGTAAAGGCTGACTAATGAAGAATAATTTTGAAAGCAATAAAAAATTTTGCACAAAGCCTTTTAATTTAAATTACATAGATCTAAAATCTCACTGAATTGTGCAAACATAACTTATTTATAAACAAAAAAAGAATTTGGCAAATAATTTTTTGCTAGTGCTTCATGAATATAGATTACATGACCCAATAATTAAAGAATTCTTAATCTTTTAATGATTTGACGCATATATGCGTACAAAAATGAGCGTTGTGTGAATCTAAAAACGCATACATGCGTCCAAGAAATAAGGGTTATATATGTTTATTTCAAAATTTAATGAATTTTTATATTGCAGACAAGGACGAAAATAATTATAAAAAGTGTAAACCTCGCCTAAGAAATTTTCGCAAAAATTAAGGGCCAAAAATATAAAGTTCTCTCTAAATCAATTAAAGGGTTTAGATTGCTCACTATTTATTAAGCGGAAGAAGCGTTACTTTAACCACTACTAAAAAGCTTTTGAAAATTACTTAGCTGTTAAAAGCCAAACGCAGAGGAGTGGATAGCATAGCGGGGTGGTTCCTGCTCGACTCCGGGTCGGGTTTTGATTAAAACAGGTTCGAAACCAGGACAGGCTAAAAAACTCGGCGTGGTATATTTGTCCTAAGGTCGACCCGCCTCGTTTACTTTTAAAAGCCAAACGTATAAAACGTAGTTAAAATTTTGCTCTGCCTACTTGTTTAAGTGCGCGTTAACTTAATATAATCATATCTTGTTCTATGACCTATCTGTAGAAAAGAGATAAAAATTGAAATCTGCTGTATGCGTGACCAAAAAAATAAAGTTTAAGTTAAAAATAAAAATAGCTCAATTTAGTAACTCATACATTAAGGACTATATATCTACTTTAAAATATAAAATTTTTCAATAAAAATGTATTACTAGCTATTCTCTTTCGTTCACGTTTTTTGTAACTTTTTATATTGTAACCCTTAATAACCGTTATTTAAAACATTATACAGGCTCAGCACAAAATTTAGATTAAATGTAATAAAACCAAGTATGAATTTAAGATAAAGCGACGATGTCTAAACATAACAGAGAGTAAGCAAAATTCTACTTTGGCCTTCAATTGTTTGGTTATATTGCATTCAGAAAAGTTGCCAGCTGGTTAAACCTTTGACAAATTAAGCAAGGTATTAAAGTTAGAGCTTTAAGTAAACTAAAAAACAATGCTTGGTTAAATTTTAACCCTAGAAAAAAGCATGCCCTTATGCTACTCTATATTAAGGTTGCATAAGCACTCCGGTTAAAGAGTTACCCTTAAAACTTATAAAAAAAGCTGGAACTTCAGCGTCAAAGTGGCTAGAATCTTAATACCAGAGTTCAATCTCAAATAAAGAGAATTATCAGTCGCTAACTTGACGGGTAGTATGATCTAACACAATGACTTACTAAAACATCCTTTTCAAAGATACAAACAGTTCAGTTAAATTATACAAATTTTAAACAAGTGAATATGAAGGTTAATTAGTTTTGCTTAATGTGAGCCCGTGTTTTATATTTAAACGCAAAATTATTGGGCCTTGCCGCAATAGAAAATCCTTTCATGTCAACTCAACCAAACAATTCCGAAAAAACTAACTCTCAAAAACAAAATATTTAAAAATTCAACTTTTCAGAAAACTAATATTAAAAAGATAGGCACTCATAATCGAATGAGAAGCTCTGGGAAATGTAGGCAGCGACATAGAACAATCATAGCTAGGTATAGATACCAGCAGTAGCCAGCCCAAATACAGTATTGGATTGGCCATGAAAAAGCGTTAAAAAGTAATACGTGTATGCTGAACCCTTATCAGCAATAACAAACACAGAATTTTCCATATTTTGAGAGGAGACTAGCTCATTCCATTCGCGATGTAGCCTTTTGACCTGATCTTGCTCTTTGTCGTCGGAATCATCCATTAATACTTCAAAAAAATCATCAGGCGATTTCTTATCGAGCTTAACTTGTGAGGGTACCTCACAACCTTCTACATCCAGTCGAGTTATGGTTTCATAAAAGATTTGTGGCGATGGAAAAGAATTAAATTTTTGAGGGACTAAAAAGAATTCAAAGGCAAAGTCAGCCTCAGAGTAAAAAGCAAGATCCTTGCTAGAGGATACAAGCTTTTCCTTAAACTCCGAAATTCCTTGAGATAATTTAGAAGCTGTAGAAGCCTTCTCAAACTCATCATAATTCTGGTCGGTCATTGTAGTAATCCATTTTGTTTTGTCTGAGTTTCCAAAGGTTTCAGCTTTAGATTTAGCTTTGTTTGTCGTTGCATATTGACTAAGTGATTCACTCAATGCATTGCTTGCATTAAGCATAGCCATATAAGATTCGTCGCCCATCTTTGGTAAAGTAGTATATCGGGTGGTTTGTTTAAAAAACGCTTTTTTTAAACAATCAAGAGGCCTCCTGGATATGTACCTAATAAAATTCATTGTAAAGCTTAAAAATCAGATTCTTAGTTTTAGCTGTGTGTATAAAACTAGCACAATATAAATGATGCAATATACTAACTTTTAAAACTCAAAGAGCAAAAAATAGGTAGTAATCTGACTTGAGGTAAATGAATTTATGGACCAAAAAGCGCGTAAATACTTTAAACTCCTAATTTTAAAAAGTTTAAAAAGCAACCTCTAAATTCGACGTGAGATACTAAGCTAGCTAAATGTTTTATAATGCCTCACTCAAGAAAATAGCGCGTCATTGACTTTGTACCACACCTTGTCAATTCATATAGTGACGGCTAATGCTTTAGATCAGCTATTTATATATATCGTTCAGGTATTATCAGATTTACAAGTTTTAGTTTAATATTCCAAGCTTGATGTTTTTAATTTAACCGAGGCAAGCTGACCAGAGGATGGACAATACCAATATGAATTATGTGGAATGGGATAAGGAGGTAAAGTATAGTGAGATTTAGGCACCCCAGAGTAGATGAGCTACCCCTGTTGCCAGCAGGTACCACCAGGTGTATGGGGTTGGATGCCCTTCCAAGGGGGCTTCCCCTATTATGGAGCAGGTGTGAAGGAAGGGGTCTGCATGCAGAAACCAGACTGAGAACCATAACCCAACAAGACTTTGTTGCTTAAGCCTCATATATCTGTATAACCAGGCTAGAAGTGTTCTAGTAAGTGTAGGTGAAATCTGCTGATTATCCCACAGATGGCCAGCACAGTTTCCTTGAAGGCATCCAGTGCTTCTGTGTGGATTATCCACAGTGCAATGGTGACTATAAAAGAGTGGAGCATGGATGGTATTGGGTATTTGAGCTGCAGTGTAAGGAGGCTTCTAGAGATTGATAGTTTCTGGTTGTTGTGGGTTTTAAGCAGAAGCATAACTTCATGCCATATGGCTTTAGATGGTGGGCATGCTTCAAGGTGATGGTGTAGGGTGACATCTGTAAAAATTTACTTAAGTGGTTGATTATTGGTCATCAACCCAGTAACCTTTTTACTGCACAGGTTCAATTCCCTTATGCACTTCACGTTGTATAGAATATATTATCCAATTAATAGTATGGAGACTATTATCTGTAGTTGAGTTTGAACTATTTTTAGGCCCAACACTTTGGCCAGTACTTCTAATTAAATACTCTGTAAGTTATACTTATAGGGATTCATTCCCTATATTCCTGTCCACCCAATCTTTGTCCAGATACCCTGGTGACAGTCTCTTTTGGCCCAACACACAGTTGGCAGCTATCCCTGATT
>JAKSZP010004861.1:0-20902 GCA_022478985.1 Massospora cicadina
TTATGCTACGTTTCAAGTATGCAGCCTTTATATTTTAAAAGCTATAGTCATCAGTCAGTGAGTGGGAGTTGGATTATATATAAAATTTAAAAAAACTTATTCCCCACTCTACCGACTTCCTTTAGCTACCGTTAAACGCCAACCTATGAAAATTGTGCTTACGCGTCACTACGTGATTCTGTATCCATTTCTGCTGTCAATGTAGACGCGCCGTCATTGCCTAATTATTTAAATTGGTATTTGTAGTTTCAGCTATATCTGTCCCAACGAACACCTCCTGGAATAAAATTTATAGTTTGTAGTTCATTGTTGCTAAGAAAAAACCATGCGGCTTTAAATCCCAGCCAAATTGAAGTTTTTAAGCCTGATTCAACATTAAAGACGTACGTTACTCTTTAGAGAAGTACCCGACACGCAAATGAAACTATTTGACTTTTAACGCTGACAACTCGAACATAATTATTTCTATCTAGATGACATCATTTACCTGGACGGGCCAGCTAAAGCGCTTATAAAACCTTTGCAGCTCGATCTGATAAAATCGTAACGCGAGAAAAAAATATTTAATTTAGAATAATATAAAATTAAGCGAACTTGATGCAATTCTCCCCTACTAAAAATCAGGAATTTAGCTCAGCCAACTTTTGCCAAAGCGCTCAACTGAATTTATATGCTGATTGGTGCAGCCTCTAAATTATTTAAACAAAATCAATCTCAAATGAGATTTTGAATTCATAGAGAGCAATAGAATTTATTTGAGGATAGCAGAAATTAGAATAAAATTTTATTTTACACATTGAGAACACGGATCAAAACTCCTCCACCTCAACTTGCAACTGGCAGACGGAACATATCTGAATCTGCTTGTGGGGATTGTCCGGATCCGGCTTGGATTCTTCAAACAGATGCTCGTGTGCACCGCTTGAGTTAAACTTTGTATTCCGTTGCTGCTGCCATTCATCGGTCCGGGTGCGTTTTCTAAGATCTGGAGGATGAGTTTACAAGCAACTGGGGTATACCTCTCAATTTGGCTTTAAATTTTACATCCTTCTTTTTCTTTTTGTTAGTTTCACGCCTTTCAATTCTGAATTTAATCCACCTTTAACTTAGAAACCACCTACTTCAAGACCATTTGGTTCGACCCCAGGCCTTTTTAAAAGCATATTCTTCAACCTTGAAGATAAAAAAGGCTTTAACTGAAGCTTACTTGTTCCCTCACGTATAGTATCATGTTATTCCAACTGGATTTGCGGGGGTTGGGCTTAGACCACGACAAAAACAGATCCTTATCCCGAAGTTCATCTGTACTTTAAAGAGCCGAATTTAATTGAGCTTACCTTCGGTCAACATGTAGTCCTAATCAAGAGCCACTTAAATTACAACTACCGCATTACAATATGGCGTACTAACCTCCTTAACTTCAGTCTTTGTCAGCAAAGAAAATCGTTCCGGGAATTCACGTTTGCATTTGTTGCAGACACACAACCGGAAGATTTGATAGAAGACCGGATCTATCGCAAGGCCTTGGCATACTTTACACCGCGGAACATTCTTCCCGTCGATGTCGGCAGCTTTAAAGTTAGCAGACATTAGTATACGTTCAAATGCAAATTTAAAAACGCGATGCATGCAAGTTGTTAGATGTAAAAATCATTAAACATGTTTAAGCAATCAGATGTTATACTTAAAATATACCATCAGCCACAAAACATTTAATAAGTTAATGATGACCCTAAATGCGTTTAAAAGTTTGTTTATCCTGTATCGTCTGTATCAAAGCTACAATTTTGAAAATCAAAACTAGTTAACAGGTCTTTTTAAATTGAAAAATCAAAATAGCAAATTAGGCTGCTTCCAATGCTTTAAAATTTTCTCTGAGATATCAATTCTCTGGTACAGAAGTAGGAGTAAACTAGTATAACGCCTTAATGTTAAACAACAGACAAGAAAAACATAAG
Organism: Massospora cicadina; assembly: GCA_022478985.1. Lineage (NCBI taxonomy): Eukaryota > Fungi > Entomophthoromycota > Entomophthoromycetes > Entomophthorales > Entomophthoraceae > Massospora > Massospora cicadina. The sequence goes on from JAKSZP010004861.1 coordinate 1,959, forward strand.
GTACCATTTGATAATGAGAATATTTCCAATTATAAAATATCTGCCCTTTTGACTTGAAAGAGGCTCAAGATGCCTCAAAGATCAATTGTAAATATTATAAGTATCACAATAATAAAATAGTTGTCGACGTAGTAACGCCGTATCCAAAGCTATCTACTAATGCATACTAATCTTGTTAAAGAATAAAGGGTTTGTCGAACCAAAGCAAAAAATCACAGCTAATTTCTGCATTGAAATAAAATGCTTATAATTAACTTAAGCTACTATCTATCGACTCAAAAATTAACTCAAATTTAAAAACTGATGTAAAAATCCAAACGAAAAACGGGTTTGCGAAATCAAATCAAAACCAAACTAGACTTAAAGTTTCGAAAAATCTAATACAAATTCTTTGACCAAATAAACGCAAATAAACATGGCTTTATACACTGCTCCTATCAATAACCCGAATAACATAAAGGCCCCATTATCAGTATTAGCTCTAACCTACGGCTTATTTGCACGCCTTAAGACGGTTGTACAATGATACAAATCGCTATTTCAGTGAACGTAAGCCAACTGAGATGCAAATCAAACTGCAAATGATAAAATAGGTTAAGGGATCGACTTTAGAGAAAAGTCAAGATTTCGGCCTTCACTTTAAAGTTTAGAATGAAGGATTAAGACTCAAAGATTGAGCTAAATCAATCACTCGATGTAGTAAATCTTTTACTCACCCTTATACAAACAAATGCTTACAACATTTAAAACCCCAAATCCAACCCCAAAGAAGTTATACAAACCCACGCAAGCTGATCAGCCATTTCTAATTGTAACTTGAGCAGAGGTAAACCAGAAGGCCAATACTTAGACTGACAAAAATTCACCTTCCAAACAAAAATTCCTCGCCCAGAATTGCTTAAAAATGCCCCCGTCAACCAAATAAAACCTATGTAAAGTTTATGAAATGCGCGCCGATCCGAGAAACTCTAAAGCATTCCGTAGATTGGCCAAATAACTAAATGCCCGCTCAGTTCAAGTTTGAAAAAGATAAAGGAAAGCCCCAATGGTGATTAGGTTTCAATAAAACTTTTTGATATAACAAACGCCTTAAAATCAATAGAACCACTTACGCAACTCCTTGATGAGAATGGGGGCGCGATCTTTGAACTGGGAACCGGGTGCTTGGGGATCCAACTTGGGGTCATAAAGAAACCCGCCTTTGGTATCCCGGATCGTGCTGAAATCATAATCGATATATTGATCCCTCGTTATCAAAGGTTTGTTGGTCGTTTTATACTTTTTGGTAGCGGAAGCTTCAGCTGAAGTCCTACCATCTGTGGAAGAGCTTGGGATGGAGTGGGTAGTTGTTGGAGCCAAAGGTTGTACAGACGAAGCGTCTTTGGCTGATTGAGTTGGTGGGGGTTGGTTGGAGAGAGAATTGCTTGATTCAACCTTCGTATCCATTATATAGTAAGGCTTAATAATCTACGCTAATTCAACAATATAAGCTAGAGAGATTGAAGTTGCAACTATCCGGTGAGAGGTGATAAATACAAGGAATCGTGGTGGGGTGTAAATTGAGTTAGCTCACTATCATCTAAACTAGTGAGATCAAATGACATTATTCCATAGCTGGCCTTTAAAAGATGACCCCTTATTCTGAACAAATATTCAATAGCTATGATTTCATAATGAGACGCCAATCGCAGCTAGTCTAGTCTGTCGATCGGACCTTGTTGCAAAACTGGTTTCAAATAAGCTAGAACTAACGTACCAATAACACTTTATTTTTTTTAGTACTAGATGCCAATAACACTTTATTATTGTAGTCGAAACTAAAATTAAGAACCATGCGCAATCTAATTTTAATCTCAAGCTATATAATTTTTTAAAGCGTTAAGAGATATAGTATATTTTACAAGGAGATTGAACCCATATTCAGTACTCATAAGCTATGATATTTGCATTGCCTATAAAACGACAACTGTGATATTATCATGCAGCTATCCTAAAATCCAAGATAATCACTATCTAGAATCTTCAACACCCGCAGCTAGGTAGTTCGTTTGGCGCTCCTCTTTGGGGGTCACCCTTTTAAGCTATATATATAAAACAAAGTCATGTTAGTTACACCATTTATAACTCAAGAACGGCTGGACCAATTTTTATGATCTTTGCTTTGTTGGATTTGTCTCCACCTCGAATAGCAGAATAAATTTTAAAAAATATTATTTTAATAGTAAAATAAAAAGTTTTATATGTAACAAGTGAAAATCCTATATATACTTCGATGGTATTCGCTATATTGTTACAGCTGAGCAGTTTGATATTCAGCTGATTTGATATTTTAAATGGTTTTGTTAAGTGGTTAGTGGTCATTCGGGTATTTAACAAGTTTATCTAAATCAAAACTTTGAATCAAAAGTCCAATTGATTTTAAAAATACCTCCTCTAGCATAATCAGCTCATCCTCTCTCTCACAAATATCACTTTTTATAGCAAAAGTGAATTGAACAAGAACTGAGAGAGCAACCAACTGCCATAACACACTGCAATTTTATAGAGCAGTGAACAAAGGCCAACCAACCAAGCGTAGGGAAGTCTAGCCACCTGTCTGTGTGCAGCACATAGAAATGGATGACTTGCCCATGCTGATAGTGAGTTTTATTAAGAATAATACCAAGGTTGCTGAGATGGATGAACCATCTGCCAACCTTCCCACTGGCCCAAGCCCTGACATGACTAGAAATGGGGCTGGGCATTCCACCATGTATGCGCCAAGTAACAAACTGGTGACACAAACAACAACAAAACAAATGAACGTGTCAATGGGTCACAGAGCCCTAACAAATAGCGTGAATGGTGGGGTCAGCTCCCTAGGATCAATGCCCACTGACACCCAGATGACAAGTGCAACCTTTTGGGAGCAAGGCCTGATGCTGAGAACAGTGGAGTTGGGAATATTCCCCAGTGAACCTCAATCAGCAGGGGTAACTGGGGCCTCTCAGGATGAGAAAATTCTTGCTGATAACGCAAAAAACTTGGATAAGATATTGGTAGGATCTGAAACTGACTCAGATTTGAATAACAAAAATTGGTGATTCAAACCAATGGAGTCAAGCAATAAAAAGCTTTCTTCTGACATGGAGAAACTTACTGAATCAGCTCAGAGTATTTGGGTGAAGAACAAGTCAGATGCCAATCCTGAAACAGCCCAGTTGGGGGGAGCAAATGGTCCCCAACCAAAATTGATTCAGTAGCATGAGTAACTTATTGGGTGGAATACCCAATACGCAATTGAGCACAATCCCCAATGAAGGCATTCTGATAGGGGGCCATAGCTTGACAATGTATTGATGGCTGACCCTGAATATCCAATCACCAAACCAAGCTGATCCATTGAGGACCAACCAAAGTGGGGGTGACTCTATATCAGGGACCAAATTCAAGGGATCAGACACCTGAGAGGGATCAGCAAAAAAACTTAAAGTATTATTGGAAGGTGTGGAAACCCTGACAGCAGTCAAGTCAATGGCCAGGGCCCCAGTTAAATTTATATCAATCCAGTTGGACATGTTAGCATGTCAAGGCATGTCTGCCCACAAGGTCAAACAATGGGAGGCCCTCCAGTTTCCGTACTCTACGGCAACTCAGTGGGTCTCTAAAGGAATCAAGCCAGCCATCACAGCTATATGGTGCGACCATAAATTTTCTGCTGGAGCAGCCAAATGCTGGCTCAACACCCAAATCTTGTTAATATGGCAGTACAATTCAAGGTATCCTGAGTTCAAACTGAAGATGCCCTGGAGTGGATGAAAACCCCTATGGACTATAAGGTGATAGAGGCCACCATTTGCAAAGATTTAAAACTGGTGGATGCAAAAGCCTGGATGGAGGCTGGCATTGACCTATTAAATATGATGGAATACAACAAGGTGGGCATTATAGCATATCACGCCCAAGCTGTTGGGAGCTCAGGCCTCAACCCAACAAATTTAGCTGAATATGCTAGACGTTTCCCAAATGCATCTATGGCCCTCAAATGGGCCAGACACTCCATTCTGGTGGACACAGTGCTGGAATGGTACAACACTACCTTCTCCCCAGAGGAAGCACTACCGTGGATCATGGCTGGGTTCAAGGCAACTGAGGCCTTACACTGGTCATATACCCATATTCCACCTGCCACCACATCAGACCTGATGAAAGCGGGCTGGACAAAGGAAAAGGCAGTGGAATGGGGACCCTTTAAGGATTGGTCACTGGAAGAGGCCATCAACTGGTCCACCAACAGATTCACACTGATGGAGATAAATTACTGGTTCTGAGTGGGGGCCAGTATGGACCTAGTGTGTGAATGGACAGAACTGGGGGTGACCAAGCCAAATTATGAAACCCTCAGAGGTTGCCCATTACTGATTGCAAAGTGGAAAATCTGGCACAATACCATAACACTCGCTGAGGCTGTAGACTGGGATGCAGTGGGGTTCACCCCCCAATCAGCCCAACTGTGAATGGAGCACGAGATCTCGCCACAGGCAGCAACAGCAATGAAAGGGGTCACAACCCCAGACTTAGGCTAAAAATAGCTCAAAGTGGGGATCCGCATCAAAAAATCCAAGATTGGAAGCAATCCTTCCTGGAACCAATGATAGCTGCCCCATACACTGCTGAAGGCTTCAGCCCCCTCAGAAGCATTTCAATGGTGTGAAGTGGGGGTTCCAGCGGACATGGCACGGGTATTCACAGATGGGGCTGGAACAGCGTTACTGTAAGGGACTGGTGTCAGCATAGCTCAATTATGCTGGAGGTCCTCCAACAATACCTCCACCCAACATGCGGCCCAGAATCCACTCTCAAATGGTACCAACTGGGGTTCTTGCCAGCAGATGCCCTAGAGTGGCAGAGCCTGAGATTGGAGCACAAATGACTAAAAGTATCAACCACCATGGTATCAACAGTCACCAACTCAAAGCATTCCTCAGCCAGAGTTTCAGCCTTGACAAATCAGTAAGTTGGATTCTGAAAGGAAAGACTCCCACCCATGTACCCAAACCAAGCATGAAATAAAAATTGTACAGCACAGCGGTGGCACATACCAAGGACAACACCTGAAATGGAGCAGGGAGCCACATCAAATACATTTATCAATTGATCAGCGGGGGCTTTACAGATCACCAGGCACCAAAATCATACCTTAAAGATGCTATCTGAGTCCACCTACAACTAGTGGATAAGGAAGAATGGTCCAATTTAATTCTGTCAATTTACCAGAAACTAGATGAAGTTCTAGCTGGAGGGGACTTCAATCATCACTGGGTCCCCAAATGGGGCTATATAGATATAGTGATCCCAGGCAAGTTGGACTGCAAGAAGCTCCTCAAAATTGGCATTAAGTACAAGGGGATTTATCTGCAAATGGAGCTGACCAGATACACCAACCAAATAAAAAGGTGGGTTTCCTTCCAGAACCTCCCCACTGACCGTGAATGGGAGTGGTTGCATGAAGCAATCCAGACCAGGTTGTCATACTATGGGGAAGTATGCAAATTTTGCCAAGCCAGTGGAGATTAAACGTGAAGTGCCTCTGCCCTCAGACAGTGGAAGCGCTGTACAAACTGGCCCCCTGGATGAAACTGAATAAGATTGCTCTACCCAGATTTGTCTGCCTGCCTGAACTGAATAAGGTAGTGTATGTCAAACAGGAGGATGTCAAACAAGTGTGCCAGTTTTGCTATCAGACTAGCCACACTATGGTTTATTGCCACCATCATAAAGGTAAAACTACTTGGGAGTACAAATACAACCCATTGGGGGAATTACCAAGATGGGCACCAAGACCTTTCTCCACCCAAAAGCCAGAGAATGGATCCCACAAAACTTAATGGAGGTATGGATATGAAATGCCAATGACAAGAATTAGACCTGGCACACAGAGAGGTGTGGAAATGGGAAATGGAAAAATGACCCAAAGCAGATGACAAACTGTTTATAAATCTGAACTCCAAATCTTATGCAATGGATGAGGGAACTAGCCCAGGGCCAGCAGAGAAACATCCAACCCAAGCAGAATGGACAGTCAGGGAGGAGGAGAGATGGCAGAAGGTAAACTCAAAGAAGTCTTCCAAGCATGGGTGGCCACAGGATTTCAACAAGTCAAAATTGAAGCCTGACAAGATGAAAGGGAATAAAAAAATGAATCAGAAGTCATTGGCAAATGAGCCTGAGCCAATTGGAGAAAAATTTGCAGGAAAGTCAAGATTGACAAAATTGGCTGGGCAATTGCTGACTAAAAAATTGAGTTCTGCCAATAAATCAAATGAAGGGGTGTGAATCTGGCTGATGGATGAGGGCAAATCCACCAGTCCGCCCAAAGAAAACAAGGAGCAACCAGACCCAATCATAAAACCATCCCCATTAACCATCAACAGGGAGACAGGGATGTCAACCAATTCCCAGTGCACAGGATGCCCAGAAACATAATCCCAGTCCCAACCAACTAACCCCAAAAACTAAATATCACACCCTACCAACCATTGACACCACCACCAATGACCAACCTGACCTCTGTACATGACTCAATTCACAACCCAGACAATGCTAAACCTCATATCTGTGGGTTGGGCAGCCAGAAATGAGGATAGCAACTACAAATGCTCAGGGGATGGTGAGCATACAAATGAGGAGGAGGAAAATGCACCACTTAAAAACTAATAATAATATTGACCTAATTTTTATTTCAGAAACACAAGCTGGTAACCAAAAAGAAATGGTGCTAAGCTCAAACTGTGACACAAAAAACCATCTGTGGTTCTGCCAGATAGGCTATAAAGCCCTATGGATGGACCATGTGGCAATAGTTGCAATGGACAAGAAAATAGACCTGAAATTTGTGGAAGAAACACACACTGGTATAATCTTGATAGCAACAGCTACAAACAGAAAAACTGGCAGAAGCATATGGGTGGTAGCAGTCTATGCCCCGCCAAAGCTCCACAAAAACCATATCTTTTGGAATTTCTTAGTGAAAGTGCCATCCAAAGTGATGACCATAATAGCAGGTGACTTGAACTGCTGGACAAATATGAGTTGAGATACATACCTGAGAATAGAACGTCCCAACAGTAAAGCTGATGAGATGCTCAATTACCTAGTTAAATTGGGGATGTGCCTAATGATTGACAAAGAGGATGATGACCCAGCCAATCTAATGTGGTGGACATATGATGCCGCTGGATCCCCACTGTCAGGATCACAGTTAGACTACATCCTTGTATCATTGGACCTCAGGCCAATGACGTCCAACAGCAAGGTTAGCATAAATGCCAAAAGTGACCACATGGTCATCCGGGTGGAGATTGACCTTGATGAACCTCCGAGGAACCACAAGTGGCAATTGGCACCAGCCACGTTGAGGAATGGGGATTGGCACCAAATGGTAGATGTGGGACTGGATTGGCTAATAGCGCATCTGGACAACTGCCTGGAGCTAGACCCACTAGAAAGATGGACCCAGATCAAAACAAAGATGAAACATGATAGTATGAAGTTTGAAAAAGTGACCTCCTACAAGCAAACAGCCACTGTGAAGCAACTGAAGTCTAAATTAGAAAGCCTGAAGCTCACCTGCCAGGACAGCAAGGACTGGTGGAGCGAGTACTGAACAACACACAAAAATATTGGGCTATAATGATGACACAAGACTCAGAGAGATGGACCAATGTAACTTACCAATATCAGAGCTTAGCAGGGATGATGACCAAAGAGGGCCTTAAACACCTCAAGGAAATCCAAACTAAGGTTAGGGTACAGGAAGTGAAGACAGCAGATGGGAAAGTATCAACAGACCCTAAAATGATCAAGCGTGAAGTCAAGCTTTTTTATGGCAATCTCTTCTGACAGCAAGAAATGAGCAAATTGGTGACAAAAACCCTTATTGACCTGGCCAAGCTGGCACTGGGTAGCTGTATACCAGAAGATGTCACCAAGCTATCTGCCAAAATCTCAATTGATGAAGTTAAGAGGCACTAAAGGAGTCACCAAGAATGAAAGCACCAGGCCCTGACAATATGTGTGCAGAAATAGACAGCATATTTCAAGACTGCATCACGCTAGAGCTCAAAGCCCTCTTTAACCACTGTTTGAACCATGGCAAACAAGTTCTGGGAGGACATGAGACCTGAATTGTACTTATGTACAAAAAAGGCCTCAAACACCAACTTTGGAACTGGCACCTGATTGCACTATCAAATGCCAATTATAAACTGCTCACACACATACTATCTAATTGGCTGATGGCAACAGCACCACGCATGCTCCATAGGGCCCAACACAGCTTCATTAAAGGCCATAGTATATGGGACAGCATAGGTTCAGTCCAGAGCATACTCCAGGATATGAGGGGCATCAAACAAGGATACCTTATGTTCCTTGACATAGAAAAGGCATATGACTGAGTAGCGTGGTCATTCTTAAATGAGGCACTGAAGGTGGTTGGTATCCCTGACACATTTCAAGCATGGATAATGACGCTATACTCAGGTCTGGTAATGAAGGTTATGGTCACAGATGGCACAACCAACGAAATCTCTGTCAGGTAAGGTCTTTGCCAAGGAGACCCCATGTCACCAATACTTTTCAACTTTGCAGCTAACATTCTACTGGTGGCAGTGGACATGAAACTTTGAGTTTTAGTCCACCCTAACCAAATGCCACTGAAGATGCTAGCATTTGCAGATGATACAGTTGTAGAAATAAGCCCCTCAACTGACCTCCAGGGTGCCAAGGATCTATTAAACCTTTACCAGCTTGCATTAAATGCAAAAATAAATCTGGCAAAAACCTCAGTGATGAGAGTTGGCAACCCAAACTTCAGCCTGCCAACTGACACAATGCCAATTACAAGCTCCCAGACAGTCTGATACCTCAGGATACTCTTCAACAATAAGGGACCAGCTGTACTGGAGACTGAACAAGAAGTATTGACAAGCTTATCATTCCAAATGTCATGCTGGAAAAGTGCCAGACTATGCCTTGAGGAGAAAGTACAGGTGATAAATGTCTTCATCTTCTTGAAGCTATGGTATATTGCTCATGTGCTGCTGATGAGCCCAAACCTAGAGAAGAAAATCAGGTCAATGCTCCAAACTTTCCTGTGGTTCAAGGTGAAGGTGGCACCAATTCCACTGAAAGCCCTGTCAAAACCAAAGAATGAAGGAGGCATGGGCCTACTGGACTTTGAATCTCACACCCAGTGCATATGGGGGAAGTCATTCCTGAAGCTAACACAGATACACATGCGCTGCCTGACTCTAGCATGGGGTGTGAACTGGACAAGGGCTCAAGGCCTCCAAGAGCCAGTCTCCCCCTGATTGTTATGCAAATAAATGATGAACCACCCAAAGATAACCTCATGAAAAGGAGCCCCATACTACTGGCAACTCTGAAATTGAGCCATGTGCCAGGGTGGGTGGTCATTAAAAAAATCAGACTGAGATGCTAACCAAATATAAAGGGATATCAAAGCACATAATTCTGCAATGATTACTGCAACAATTATAGAGGAACATAACTGAATCACTGACAAATATGCAACCAAGTCAATCAGAATTAGGTACAAATTGATGCTGATAGAATATGGGGATCCACTCCCAAAACTGGGGTGCAATCTGCCCACCTGCCCACAAATCCTTAATGACTGGACTACCAAAGGCTACAACATTAACTACCTGATGAAGGAGTTGATTTTGAGCCTGAACTCTTGCTTGGTTACAGCCAAATAGCAGTTGGTAACATGGCAGATCCTTAATTGGGTATTCAAATTGGGCAAGCACAGTGGGCTGGATTACCAGCAAAAAGAATACCCCATATGCACCAAACTGGAAGCAGACATAGCATATTGCTATTATAAATACACTGTGTTCAAAAAATACTAGTCTATGATATGATACATCCTATCAGGCAATCATTTGCCTCTGGGTATACATACATTGCAGAACCTGTTCTTTACAAAAACTCTGAGAACAGCTCCAATCCAACTATGAGCCTTCATTTACCATTATTGTGTATGGGTAATTCACTATGCACTTGTCAACAAGGTTATGAGCAACAAGTGCCCCCATCACAGAGGTTTAGTATTGAAGACCATTCAGATTATCTCTAATCAGCTCTGCCAGATCTCAAAATTCTTGTGCATAATCCCTGGGTGTTATAAGGCCACACACTAGGCTTTCCCTGCTGGATCACTCATTGCACATGATGAAGCTACTAATCATCTGAGAATAGTATGGCCTGTAAGCCCCACTGCTAGAACTGTGGCTAGTGATGGTGATCACCAATCAGCAATGGTCAGAGGTGCTAGAACTCTAGCAGCCTGAATCCCCAGTCTTTTTTACCCTCAGCCAAATTACCTGTATTCTGCCCTCCCCTCTTACTTTCCCTTAAATTTATTTAATAAAGTATGGAGTTTTAAAAAAATCTAGCATAATCGGCTCAGCTTTTGGCTCTAAACTTCAACTCTATAAAAGGTCAGTTGTTCGAATCCTGGTATAATCTATATATATAAAAGCAAATGTGTATGCACGATACCCAGCCAAAAATAGAGCATGTAGAGCTCTGAAAGTTTGGCTATAGGTGGATGGGAGGGGGTCCGTGTGCACCTTGAAGCCCGATTTTTAATTTTCATAGTAAAATAAAAAGTTTTATATGTAACAAGTGAAAATTTTATATGTTTTAAATGTAAATCGGTATATTGTTACGGCCGAGAAGTTTGATATTCGGTTGATTCGGTAGTTTAAATGGTTTTGTCGAGCGGTTGGTGGGTTTGTGTTGATTAATAAGCTTAACGGTTTAAATAAAGTTAGTGATTGGTTGATTTAATAAAGTTGATTGGTTTTGGTAAGTAGTTGTGATTTTGGTTGTTTCGATACATTTAGTTTTGGTTTACGAAGCGGTTGGTGATTGGTTGATTTTTAATCTAATGGTTTTAGCTAAGTGGTTTAGTGGTTTAGTTAATTCGATAGGTTTAATTGGGTATGGCTGAATGGTTGGTAAATTTATATTGATTCAGTATAATTTGATTACTTAATTTTATCGATAACCATCTACAAATATAAAAATTATGAGATTATCAGATGAACTTTAAGCCCACAAACAAATCTGTGTAAACTGGGTATCAACAAGAATTAATCTTAAATTTTATTTACAAAAGAATCAGTATGTTAATTTGTTTATATAGATGCATTATCTCGAGCAAATAACCAAAAATCACCAAACTTGGCACAAGTATTCTATAAAGTTTGGGAACGGAATGCTAATATGTAATTGTTTAATATAATCATATAAATTTAAACATCAGTTCTATATAAGATCTAGAACGTATATTTCTAATGGTAGCAAATTATATAGCAATTTGGCTGTGTATTTTCATATTCATTTAATTCAATAGTTTCATAGGCTTTGATATTTAGTTGGTAGTTTTTGGCTGTTTTGTAAGTTCAATAATTGTTTTTGCTGAGTGGTGGTTTATTTTTTGGTTGATTCGATAGGCTCAATAGTTTCAGATAAGAGATTGATGGTTTAATTAATTTGGCAGACTTAATAGATTTTAGCTAAGTGGTTGGAGGTTGGAATTTTTAATAGGTTTAATTGTTTCTGAACTTATTGATAGCTATCTACCAATATAAAAGCTAAAATAATTTAGAATCTGATTGATTTGATAAGTTTATTTTATTTGGCCGAGTGGTTGATGGTTTTTGGTCGAATCGATAGGATACAGTTTAGCTTTGGAGGTGATTAGTTATTGGTTGATTTGATAAGTTCAGTTAGTTTTAGCTGAGTGGTTGGTCTTTTTGGTTGCTTCGATTGAGCAATTAGATTTAGCCGAGTAGTTATTGCTTAACTATATATAAAATCTAAATTAATCAATTCGAATCACCTGAAATTCTATAGACACCGTAGCGAAGCACGGGTAACTCCGCTAGTATATATATAAGATTTTTACGATCTTTGATTTGTTGGATTTGTCTCCGCCCTGAATAGCAGAATAACTATTAAAATATGGGAAAAGTTCACGAAAAAAAATTATGAAGAAAATTCATTTTCTCATACATATTGTATGGAACGGCTTTTTTGATGATATCTCGAGAACGGATTGACTGATTTCGATGAATTTTTTTTCGTTCGTCTCGGCCTCGAGAAGTTTCCTCGCGCATTGGAAAAGTAAGAAAATCACAAAAAATTAAAATCCGTATACAACGCCATCTCTGATACGTGACAGAAACAAAAAAAGGAACAAAATGAACATGGCGTTGTATGCTGGTTGACAGCTGATTCAGTTGCGCAGTCCTTTCATTGCATACCATTGAGCTAGCTGTGCAGACCAATTTTCACCAATTTTCATTCAGTTTTCGACCGTTATTACATTTGAATTCGATTCAGTTAATTCTCTTCAAACGATTTTTTCTGAAATTCATCAGCGAAAAGTGATTTCAAAGAGATGAGTTCAGTTTGATGAAGTGCACATTGTGAAAGGTTGTCGTTTGTCATTGTGCGCGCATCGACAATCAATACAATCGGTAATTTTGGACTGTGTTTAATTTTCCAGGCGGATTCGTTCGGAATTCTGTGGAATTCTATTTTCAATCGTGATTTTCAAACAGTAAGTTGCCTTCGAAGATATTCACTTTGTGAGGTTATCACATTTGTGGTTGTGCGCGCATCGATAATTGCTTCATTATGTAATTTTGAATTGTGTGATTAATTTTCCAGTGTTATTTACAATGCCGCGAGCCAGAAGATCTAATCTTTCACAACGAAGCAGTAATGCAATTAGACTTCGGAATATTGCGAATCAATCCACTGCAGATGAACAAGAAATAGCACGAGAAGAGTGCCGCGTTAGTATGGCCCGACTTTGTGCTTCACAAACACAAGAACAAAGAGAGGCAGTACATCAAACGGCAAGGTTGGCAATAAGAAATTGTCGAGCTTATCACACAGATCAACAACATGATAATCTTTGATGCGCAAGAAGAAATTCTTCAAGTGTTGATTTGAATCGAGTAGCGTTTCAATATGATTGCACAATTGACTACAGCTCGCATCCTTTTGTTCGAATTGGCCCAATGGAGGTTGTGTGCGACCATTGCGGTGCATTGAAGTTTGCTGGAGAAATGCCTGGATTGTGCTCTCAGTGGCAAGGTGAAATTGCCATTATTGCCTCCACCACCTGAGCCATTGCATTCATTGCTTTGCGGTGAAACATCATAATCATGACATTTTCTATCGAACATTCAAAGATACAACAGATGTTTCCAAATGACTTCATTTAAAGCAGACATTATTGAAGAACGCGGATTCAATCCAACATTCAAGGTAATTTCTTCTCGAGAGAGTAAACATTAATTTTCTTTTGGTGTTCATAAATCAGTAATTCTGACTTTGCCTTCAACTTTATGGATCCAAGGCTAAATTCACCATCGAATTGGATCATTGCAACTGCTTGAAGGCGCAGAGCATAAATTCATCCAAATTTACTTCATGGCAATATGGAGGAACAACTTGATTGGCATCAAATGATCAATATGGCAATGAAAAGAGCAATTCTTCAAGATCTGCAGCAACTACTTCATGAACATCATGCATTGGTTCAGTTGTTCAAAACTGCATTGGATTGCATGCCAAGTGATGACTGCAAAGTTGTGATCAGAGTGGATAAATGATCAACTGGAACACATGAATGCTAATTCAATGCTCCAACAATAGATGAAGTCACAATTGTGATTGTTGGTGAAAACTTGGAAATGTATGATATTGTGCTTATACGTCGCAATACTGGACAACTGCAACGAATATACAAAACACACAATTCATATGATGTATTGCAATACCTGCTGATGTTTTGGCAAAGAGATGATGGCTATCACTTCAATATCAAAATGATAAATCCATTGAGTGGTGAGTATCAATATCATAATTTTCATTTCAACATGATACTAATTTCACTGATTTTATTTCAGGTGAGGAAACTACCAAGAAGGTTAGCTCAATGAATTATTACATATATTATTTGATGATTTGTCAAAATGCTGACAACTATTTGCTGCAATTTTGTCAATTGCTTCAACAATATTGCATCGATATGTATATCAAAATTGAAATGGAGCGCCTCACTTTCATTTGGTTGAACTAAGCCAAACTACGTTTGGAGGAGTATATTTATTTATGCAATGCAATCAGCACCAAAGGAGATGTAGCTAATACTGGTCAATTGACTATTCTACCAGTGACATACATTGGCAGCCCGCATCATATACATAAATATGTGCAAGATGCAATGACATATGTTTGTCATTACAGTCATCCAGATCTATTAATCACCTTTACATGTAATCTGAAATGGATAGAAATTGTTTAACTGCTGCTCCCTGAACAAACATCAAGTGATTGGTATGACATCACCACAAATGTCTTCAAATAAAAAATCTGGTTGCTGATGAACTACATTGTTAAGCATCATGTCTTTGGGGATACTCAATGCTGGATGTATTTGATTGAATAGCAAAAATGAGGCTTGCCACATACACACATTCTTATTTGGTTAGTCAAAAGAATTTGACCAGACCAAATAGATGATATCATATATGCTGAAATTCCAGATCCTGAAACTGATCCAGACCTGCATGATGTTGTAATTACAAACATGATTCATGGACTGTGTGGTGTCATCAACCCCCAATCACTGTGCATGGTCAATGGCAAGTGTTCCAAGTGTTATTTACAAAATTTGATGGCAGAGAATATCACTGGCAATAATGGTTATCCACTGTATTGGCATCAATCACCCAATGATAATGGTAGAACTATCACAACAAAAGTGAAAGAAAATGATTTTGTGGTCAACAACACTTGGATTGTTCTATATTTGCCACTTCTTTCCAAAATATTCAAGGTGCATTGTAATGTGGAGTATTGCAATTCAGTGAAGCCCATCAAATACATCTGAAAATATATTATAAAAGGCAGTGATATGGCAGTTTTTGGCATTCAAACTCCAAATATCAATGATGAAATCATGCACTATCAAGTTGGTTGATATGTGAGCTGCAATGAGGCAATTTGGCATATATTCTCATTCCCCATTCATGAATATCATCCAACTGTTGTACATTTGGCAGTGCATCTGGAGAATGGTCAATGAGTTTATTTCAATACATCAAATATTGCTCAACATGCTGAAACACCTCCAGTGACAACATTGACAAGTTTTTTTTGATTTGTCAAAGTGATCCATTTGCACAAATGTTGCTCTACTCTGAGATGCCACATTATTACACTTGGAATGCTTCATCAAAGAAATTTCAACTTTGGAAGCAAGGTGATACAGTTTCTGATCATCTGGATATATATTCTACTGATGCTCTTGGTTGCATTTACACAGTTCATCCAAAGAATGATAAATGCTTCTACTTGCAGTTGTTGCTGGTAATATTTGTGGGCTAACATCATTTGAATCACTTCAAACTGTCAATGGTATAGTATGCCCAACATTTTGTGCTGCATGTCAACAGCTCAATTTGCTTGAAAATGATACTCATTGGGATAAGACAATTGCTGAAGCAATTGTTTCTGCATCTCCAAGTCAGATATGCACATTATTTGCTATCATTATTTCAATATGCTTCCCATCAAATCCATATAAACTGTGGAACAAGTACAAGGATGACATGTCAGAAGATATTTTAAATCAAATTCATGTCAGTTCAGGGAATCCCAATCTTGAGGTAAATGAGGAGATATATAACCAGGCTTTGCTTTTGATTGAAGACATGTGTTACCTCATGTGCGGCAGTTTGTTAGTAAAGTTAGAAATGCCAATGCCAAATCATGGTATGAACTACGCTTTCAATTGAGAATTGGAATGTGACATGAATACAATCAAGATGCATTGATTGAATCAGTTCAAATGAATGTACCACTGTTGAACCCCCAACAGAAGGAAGTGTATGATATGTTAATGAAGGCAATTGATGATGGAAATGGTGGCTTATTTTTCCTCAATGTGCCTGGTGAAACTGGGAAGACATTCCTCATGTCATTGATTTTGGCCACTGTTCATGTAAGATCTAAAATTGCTGTAGCAGTTGCTTCTTCTGGGATAGCAGCCACATTGCTAGAAGGATGCCTAATAGCTCATTCAGCGTTGAAATTGCCATTAAACCTTCAAACGACTGAAAAACTGACATGCAACATTGTGAAACACTCAGCAATGGCCAAAGTTTCAATAGCAAGTAAAATCATCATATGGGATGAATGCACAATGGTGCACAAACGCGCATTGGAAGCACTCAATTGAACTATGAAAGATCTGCGCAATGACTCAAGATGTTTTGGAGGTGCAATGATTCTACTGTCTGGCGATTTCTGCCAAACACTACCAGTCATTCCAAGATTGACCGCTGCCAATGAAATAAACGCTTGCCTCAAATCATTGACTCTGTGGCACTATGAGAAGAAACTTCAGCTGATGACAAACATGCAAGTTGCATTGCTAAATGATCCATCTGCTGAAGATTTCTCCAAGAAGATTTTTTTTTCTCCAAGCAATTGCTGACTATTGGTAATGGCCGTGTTTCTGTCAATGAATTGAATGGATTGATTTTGTTGCCGCCAAATTTTTGCAATTTTGTCTCAACGAAGGATGAGCTCATCAACAAAGTGTTTCTGAACATCATTGCTAACCACAAAAATCACAATTGGTTGAGTGAACAAGCAATTCTTGTGGCAAAGAACAAAGATGTGGATCACTTAAACTTCACAATTCAAAATCAAATTGTTGGTCCACTGCATTCCTTAAAATCTATCGACACTGTAACAAATGAAGATGAAGCAATCAACTATCCAACTGAATTTTTAAACTCATTGGATCTGTCTGACTTGCCACCGCACAATTTACAACTAAAGGTTGGCTCGGTAGTCATCATGCTTTGAAATCTGAACCAACCAAAACTATGTAATGGAACGCATTTGGTGGTGAGAAAACTCATGGGTAATGTGATTCATGCGACGATACTCAAAGGAAAGTTTAAAGGTGAGGAAGTTCTCATTCCGAGAATTCTGATGATCTCAACCAATATGCCATTTAAGTTTAAACAAATACAATTTCTGATTCATCTTGCATTCGCCATAACGATCAACAAATCACAAGGCCAATCCTTGAGTGTTTGTGGCCTGAATCTAGAAAATAAATGTTTCTCTCATGGTCAATTGTACATAGCATGTTCACATGTCGGCAAACCATCCGCTTTGTTCATTCTCGCACCTGACAACAAAACAAAAATGTTGTATATCACAAGGTGCTTCAATGAAGGGAATCGACCCAAGTGCAACCCATCCAGCAAATAGTTTAACAGAAAGTAGTGCAACAATGCTACACGAATCGTTTTGATTTGCTTCAATAAAGCAAATGTCTTGCTGCTACGTGAATTATATTCATTTCAATGTAATTAAAATACATTTCATTTTGATTTTTGTACATTTATTGAACTTAATTCATTTTGAGTACTCATTTTATCTTAATAAAAAACTGAATTTAATTCAGCTAATAAGTTAACACAACATTTATTGATTCTGAGGCGTTACGAAGTTCGCCGGGTCAGCTAGTTATATATATATAAACTGGATATTTGGAGTATTTGTAATTATATATATATGAGCTAGATATTCGGAGTATTTGTAAAATTATATATATAAACTAGATTCTCACTATATAAAATATATTCTCCAAATTTCCAATAATCGTGAATGATACTACCTATCAGATCTATTTAGCAATTTTTCAATAATCATAAATTATACTGCCTATCAGCTTTATTTAATTATAAATATATAAATAGGAATCTCCATATATAAATATATTATCTAATTTTACAATATAAAGAAAATAACTGCTTATAGATTTGTTATACTATAACTAGATTCTCCACAGATAAAACTATTACTTATTATATTAAAATTATATACTAAAGCAGATTCTCCATAGAATAGATAAAATGTATTAAAATTATATTGTAAAATAGATTTACCATAGATAAAATATATTCTCCACTTCTCCAATAAAATATGATTGATGCCACCTATCAAATTTAACCTTTTTAATACAATAGCATAACTTTATTTAAATATTGATCTTTCTGATTCTAAAAATTAAGTTTTAAACTATATTGAATGCAGCCAATCAGATAAAATTATAATTTTGATGATTTAACATAATC
The DNA here is from genome assembly GCA_022478985.1 of Massospora cicadina. Classification (NCBI taxonomy): domain Eukaryota; kingdom Fungi; phylum Entomophthoromycota; class Entomophthoromycetes; order Entomophthorales; family Entomophthoraceae; genus Massospora; species Massospora cicadina. Next base: position 20,213 of record JAKSZP010004861.1, read on the forward strand.
TAATTGATCTAATCTGATTAGAATGGTAAATTTTAATCTAAACTAGCGGAGTTACCCGTGCTTCGCTACGGTTTCTATAAATTTCAGGTGATTCGAATTGATTAATTTAGATTTTATATATAGTTAAGCAATAACTAATCGGCTAAATCTAATTGCTCAATCGAAGCAACCAAAAAGACCAACCACTCAGCTAAAACTAATTGAACTTATCAAATCAACCAATAACTAATCACCTCCAAAGCTAAACTGTATCCTATCGATTCGACCAAAAACCATCAACCACTCGGCCAGATAAAATAAACTTATCAAATCAATCAGATTCTAAATTATTTTAGTTTTTATATTGGTAGATAGCTATCAATAAGTTCAGAAACAATTAAACCTATTGAAAATTCCAACCTCCAACCACTTAGCTAAAATCTATCAAGTCTGCCAAATTAGTTAAATCATCAATCTTATCTGAAACTATTGAGCCTATCGAATCAACCAAAAAATAAACCACCACTCAGCAAAAACAATTATTTCAATTTTATTCGAGGTGGGCCGACCTGGGGACGATACCACACCGATGAGGGGAAGTGAAGAAAATGGGAAAGGAGGATAAAACCCGGAAAACCTCCATGTGCGGCGTATGATAGGCCAGGAACTCCATGGACCGCCTTTGCTATTCGCTATCTCGGTTCGGGGCAT